>OVBE01000335.1:6201-54050 GCA_900406425.1 Iberis pinnata
AGTGTGATCTTGTTGATATGCCTTATGTAGGTCCTCGGTTCACGTGGTGGAACCACCATGACGAAAGTCCTATCGGGAAGAAATTAGATCGCGCACTTATGGATCCCTCATGGGCAGCCACTTTCCCTTCATCCTATGCGGTCTTTGAGGCAAACGGTGTTTCCGATCATGCCCGATGCGTTGTCCACCTTTCCGCACCATCTTCCCACTCTCGTAAACCTTTCAAATTTTTTAGCTACATGACTAATAATCCATCTTTCTTGCAGGTACTCCAATCCCACTGGTATTCTGGTCCCCAACTACATCACTCCCGTCTTGCTATCCGTCTTTTCCATACTCGCCTCAAGTCCTTAAAATTTCACCTTCGTCAACTCCAATCTGACGAGTATGGTGATATTCGCTCTACCACTCGGGACGCCTACAACACGTTGTGTTTGGCACAATCTCAAGCTCTCCAACACCCTTCACCTGGGTCCTTTGCTCAAGAGCGTGAAGCAGCTTCTAGATGGCATGACTTGGCTTTAGCAGAAGAGCAACATTTCCGCCAAAAATCCAAGATCAGTTGGCTAAAGCATGGGGATTTGAACACGGGGTTTTTTCACCGAGTGGCAAGTTCCTGGGCAACTCGTAACTCCATCAAACGGCTCGTCTCTTCCACAGGCACCTTTCTCCTGACTGGTCAACCACACTTCGCTCGCTCTTCCATCCTTCACACCAACGACTAGACATCATCCTCCTCAACATGTGCTTCCAAACAACCATTTACCATATCTGGAGAGAGCGGAACAACCAAATCCATTCTCAACGGCCAACCTCATCATCCACTCTTCGACAGCGCATTCACCAGACCATCACCAACCGTATCACAACTCTAGCTTATGACTCGACCTCCCCTCTTCACACTCTCCGATCTTGATGGCAACAAGTGACCCACTAATTCATTACACGAGCACTCCCAGCTACGGCCATATTGTTACTTCCCAATCCTTAGGTAGTACCCGTGTGCTTTGTACTCTTTTTCCTGCTTCTAGTTTTATCCCACAGGGTTTTCTAGATCTAGGTTTTAACGAGGCAAACACCGGGTACATCACTTCCTAAGGATGTTACGCTTCTCTTCTTGCTTATTTCAGCCATTTATTTCTTTTTCATCCAAACATCGGTTGTAAATAAACTTCTAATCTTTTGATATATAATTTTAATATTTCATCAAAAAAAAAATTGCAAAATGATCCCAACTATTTTAATTTTTTTACAAAAATAATAAAACTTCATAATATTATTTTAATAAAACATATATATTACATCACAAAATAATAATACATAACAAATTTTTTTATTCAATTTTTATTATTAGTGAATTTCTCTCACAAATAAGCAATTAAATATTTTATGTAGTTTTTATTATAAATTTGTAAGTTTAAATTATTTTTCCTATTATAACTTTTAAATTATTTATTTATTATTTTATTTTAATTAACTAAAAATGAAAATATTAATTTAATTAGTAAAATATGAAAGATATAATAAATAAAGGACCACTTTGCAATTAAAATAGTTCCACTCTATAATAGAGTGGAAATTAGGGTTACTGCATTTATAGAGTGGAAAAGTGAAAAATCTATAATATAGTGGAAAATAGATATGGGTTGGAGAAGATTTCACTCTAAAATAGAGTTTTACTCTATAATAGAGTTGGGTTGTAGATGCTATAATACATCGTATAAAACTACCCAATCAATCTTCCCAACTCCGTCAAAAAATCCACCATCCTACCTTCCTTAGCCTTGATTCCACATGCTGTCTCATTCCTTAGCGAAAATAGCGAGAAGACAAAGACTAACACTCACTTTGGCTGTGATTAATATTCTCCTTCGTCACCAAAACATTTTTATATCCTCCGTCGGCCAAGAGGTCTGCTGCCATATTCACCCGTTAACCTTGAATATTTTCATCGTTTATCCCATCGAAAACTACCCCAAGCGCTAGACAATCGACAAACTTTAATGAATACACCCCACAATCACCTCTTTGTGTATTCTACGGAATGTTGTCACCTTTCTTCCTTCGGCACGAAAACTGTTGCCACGAAGGTTTTCATAGATGGTGAGGAAGACACGCGTTCATCATCGCTGGGATCATATGCATTAGCGGTCTAAATTCCTCTACCACTCTCTTATCACCTTCGGATGTTACATCTCCGATGATTGGGTCGTAGATATCAATCTTACCCAACTGCAGATTAGCGTGATACGCCACCCAATGATTGCCTCCGACATTCTATACTCTGTACAAGTTTTGCACATCTTTTATCCACTTCAAGTTTGTATGTAACTCTGTTGGATGTATATCGTTTACTACATCTTCATAAATACTATGAAATTTGTAGCATTTAGGTCCCAGCTTGAACATATCGTAATTGAATTTCATATTGTTTTGGAACCAACTATCCTGGCGACCAAAATGGGGAGGGAACTTGCATGGACCATCAGATGAGGATTCTAAGATACGCAGAAATATGCTGTACAAAGAAGAGTAAAATATCATACCCCAGTCATGTAAGAGTAAATAACTCAGTCGCCTAAATAAAATAACCTGTTCATTAATTAATAACTCCGCCGTCAAGTAGACTTACATTACCGAACAACCATCCATAATTAGCGTTTCTCTTTGGAAAATACTCTCTTTCAAGGGCTAGAACGTTGAGGAACGAACCCTCATCGTCAGCTTGACGTATATTTCGCTTGCCCCTGGACAATTAAACACATAAACAGTTTATGCAGAGAATGATGACAGAGTTATCACATATACAAAATGTCTGAATATAACACAGCCACGGAATATTAAAAAAACGCAGTCTGAAACATTACCTTGCCATGGTTTCTGATCTCATCAGAGATGGCAGAATCAAAACTAACACTTTATGACTTCCAGCCCATCAAAGAACTGGAGTCTCATCGTTTATTAACATGTTCCCATAATTCTCTCCGAAGAACATGACAGATTTATACCCCCAAACCAATAACACGTGAACAAGACCATTGAGGGTGTATGAGTTACCATCTGCTCTTGACAACTTATTAGAATCAAAAAGAGCTTCAAATGCAACACGACCCCATGGGTATGCCATCATAGCATCATCGTCGAATACCATTTTTGCAATTTTAAAAGGTATCCTAGAATTACTACTCAGAGCATAAATAACAATGGCTTGCATGAATAACAGGCCCAACCATTTGTGCTTTTCTTGAGTCCATGTCCGACAGACACTTAATGATGTCCTCAATTCATCTAGCTTGGGTCCCATCCCACGCAGCACATTCAACTAATCCCATAAAGCTTCGTATTGCTCAGGTTCAGGTTCAAACTTTCCGTTGGCAGTGGGTTCATGTTTAACCCAGTTACCTTAGTAAATTTGTTTAATCCAAACCTGATAGGTTGATCATGAACGATACTCAAAATCCCCTTCTTATTCACGTGTAGCTGTCTACAAAGTAGATACTATACTCTCTTAGCAAAACAAATGATCGGGCTATCACCTAGATTGGCAATGATTCCAACAGGTAACGTCTTCAGCTCTTCCCACACATCATTACCTATTGCTTCTTTAACTTCTGGGATGTCTCCCAAATGGACATGGTGCTTTAGCGATTTTTTTAGATTAGAAGCCCCTTCAGCGCATAGTCTTGGAGGGTAATCCTGTGTTCGATATTCTGAGGCGGACATCTGATCATAAAAGGACAAATATAAATTAGCCTCTATGGAAAAAAAATCAGCCATTACATGATAAGCCAGCGCATATATACAATAAAACTCAGCCACAACATATATCAAACTCGCCCACAAAAAGATATATAACTCAAGCACGGTGGAAAACAAACTCAGTCGTCTTGGAAATCAAACTCATTCTTGTCATTAATCAAACTCATTCGCAACATATATAAATCAATCGCAACTTAAAAGAAATTTCACCCAGCTAGAGAGGAGAGTGTGGATGCAAGTGCACCCATCTATTTTAAAATTTTCTTTAGTATTTCAATTAAAATTAGAATTAAGATCCTTTATTTTGGAAGTTTTATATTGGTGCACCCATTTAAAATTCATTCAAGATTCTCGCCCCTACCGGTGGTTCTGAACAGAGGCAAATTCTGGCGATAGACAAAAATCCGACCGCCGCATCTGCTAATCCTATTTTGGGTAAAAGTTCTGGTGTACAAAAAGACTCGCGAACTAAACGTTCACGACGGCCTGGAGACTCTATATACCCGCAAATCAGAGAACCTTCATCGAACGCAAACGAGGTCGCCGGAATCAATTTGGCACTCGGTTTTTTTATTAAGTTTTCTTTATTTAGGTTCGGTTAGATAAAATTAAAATAAATTTCGATTTGGTTAAGTTTTCGTTAACAAATTTGATTCGATTCGGTTAAAATAGTATAAAATAAAATTATTCTCGAACCGAACCGAACCGAATTAAACCTCAGTCATTATGTCAAATATTCATAAGTCAAACATACACAAAGGATAAATTTCATAAATTAGACGGACATTAAAAGTAACTTAGCTATTTCGTATATTAACCGTATATAATACGCCTGAGCACTAATATCGAGAAATATTTATAACTGAGGCAAACTTTTTATTTTGACGCAGCTATGATGTGATATTAAAATACTAGTATGTCATAGTATTACGCTGCTATGAAGTAAATATTACGATATCGAGGTCGAACCATAGATGATGTCTACTATGTCATACTCCCTCCGTTTGTATTTTATTAAATTTCACACATAATAAGAAAATAATCAATTTTGATTAATACATTTTCTTGATAAAATATACACTTTCCCATATAAATCAACCAATAAGAATCAAAGAATTCAAATACTTTCATCTAATACTTATTGATCTTTGTAACTAATTAATAAAAAATGCATAGAAAATTGAAAAAAAAAACTATCATTTTTAAAACAAAAAAACATCAATCAAATAAAAGCGGAGGGAGTATTACGCAACTATTATGTTAAACGAAAACTTAGCCGCATAAAATTAAATCTAATCCGCAACTCATTCGTTAATAGTAACACAACCATAGATAAATCAGAACTCAATCATCGTTAATCCATAACTTAAGTCGTATCACAAAAACATTCAAATTCATAAGTTAGTTTACATCGGACAAGTTTTCACATTATGCCAACTCTTTCTACAACGAGAACATGCGTGTTCTTTCCTTGGAAGTTTCTTCTTAAGTGCAACTTCTAAACTAGATTTCATCCTCTTTTTTTAGGTCTTCCTGGTTGTTGACGGATAAACGGGTGCAAGCACGGTTGTTTATCCACATTTTCTAGAACTTGATCCGTTGAATCAAACGACATAACCGATTGAGCGTATGATTTAACCAAATCAGCGCAGTGATACTAATCAGCGCACAGGGATATACGACAAATTTTACTTTTCACGGCAGCTGCGATTGCGTGCGTACATGGTAATTTCTCATGTTCGAAACGGTTGGATGTGCACGTTCTCGTAGTCAAGCTAACAACATGCAAAGGCTGCCCATATTTAACTGCCATGCGATCATCATCAATCAATTGTACCGTAAACAGTTTGGCGGCATCAACGCGACCCTATTATTAATTATTAATACCAAATAAAAAAATTTACGGCTTAATTATAAAATTTTACGTCAGATATATAAACCGTGACAACTGAGTTAGTAATTGTGATGTTTGACTTAGTTGTAGTAGTTTCTCGACATCATGGGTAAGCGTGGTTTGTTGCGATACAACATCCTCTCTCCATTCAGCAAACCATCTGGTCATCATTTCTCGTATCGATTCTAATAGTCAAACAATGGTAAGACCTCTAGCATCTGACAGTGCTCTGTTCATTGATTCTGCTATGTTTGTAGTCATCAAGTTGTACCTTTCACCCCGGAAATGGACACGCGCCCACAGTCGGCCATCCGCTCTTTGGAGGTACCCATGAAGTTCAGGATTAATCGCTTGAATCTTCTGGAAAATCTCATTAAAATTAGGCAACCTAAAACATCTTTCCCCTTTCTTCACCAGACAAAAAACATCTTTTCCTTTGTACCGTCCCAAAATTTTCTTATATAAATGGTACGTGCAAATTCCCTGAGAAGCCAGCGGATACACATTCCCAATTTATTTCCCTATCTGAGATTATTACAAGATCATTCTGGTCGGGAATCAGAACTTTTAGTTGCATAAAAAACCATTCCCATGATTCATCATTTTCAGTGTCAACCACAGCGAAAGCTATTGGAGAAATCTGAAAATTACCATCTTGAGCTATTGCTGTGAGAAGCGTCCCTTTATATTTACCATTAAGGAACGTGCCGTCTACGACCACAGCTTTGCGCATGAAAGCAAACCCATCTATGCACGCACCAAACGAAAGGAACACATACATGAATCTTCCACACTCATCGATTTGAAGACGCGCAAATGTACCTGGATTTGCCCTTCTTATCATGTATAAGTAAGAAGGCAACTTCTCAAACCCAATCTCAGGTGTTCCCTCATCAATTTCCCTTGCATGTACTAGCATCTTATGTGACTTCCAATATGGCATTTGTCCACATGACCATTTGAATAAGTCGGCTGCATCATAAATTAAGTCAGTCAAATCGAAAACTTAACTCAGCCCTAACGTTACAGTATCATAGAATTAAGTCAGATACATAGAAAACATAACTCAGCCTTTATATTAAAATAACTCAGCATTTAGGTTAATATAACTCAATCTATCATTAATATAACTTAGACTCCCCCCCCCCCAAAAAAAAAAAAAAAAAAATNTAAACTGCTTATTGATAGCTATATTGACACTCGCATGTAGAACGAACGGACCAATGTCACCGAGAAAGTCCCTGTACAACTGTCATAAAATATCCGGTGTTGCTTGTTTAGATCGAATAGAACACTGAGTTACAGAACATGTATGTTTTCCATCGCAAATACGGACGTAAAATGCCGGGGAAACCCCTTGTCTAGAAGCATGAACTTTCCAGGGACATCTAGGTACCCAACAGTTAGCAAGAAGTTTCTGTCGTCTCACCAACTCAGATTTACTCTCGTCTCGTTGCCCTACCGCAAGGTGTAGTGAATCCATCTCTGACCTTAAAGCTTCTGGATTCACATTGCACCGGCTCACTGACCAGTTATGAGATCTCTTCTTTGGAGGTTGCATCGTTGAATCGTTGTCTTCTACTGTAGACTCACAGTATGAGAAGTTATCATCTTCAGACGACGCACCATCCGAGTCGTCGAACATATCAAACCGGCTGTCAAATTCATCATCTTCTTCGACCACTTCATCTTCTTTGCCTACTTTCTCTTTTTCTCCCTCCACTTTACTATAGCAGTCATTGTCATTGTCCTCGAAACGGACACCATCATAACCCTCACTGTAATCATCGCTATTAGATTCATTTTCTGAGGGTTCTCTTTCTGAGTTAAAACTATATAACTTTTTACTCTTATCTCTTGCTCCGTCATTCAGACTAACTTTGCCATCTGTTTTCTCCGTAATCTCCATGCAAAGATGTACATGTTCGATTTTCCATAGGCTTAGAAAACCTTGCAACTGTCGAGTATTAGAGACATAAACTGGTGGAGTACCATGCCCCATTGTTTTCAAAGCTTTATTCGAGAACATGTAGCTCAGTTGAATATGATGCCTCGACTCATTCAATCTGTAATCATCGAATACAAACTTTTCTACTACTCCGCGTGTTGTTTGCCCATCTATAAGAAGAACTCTACATCCTCTACTGTCGGCGTCGAATGCATATCTGTTTTTCTTAACCCAGTTACCGGAAACAATAAGTACTCGAACCATAAGCTCTCAGTGTGAGATGAAGAATAAGATGAAGAAGATAGATGGAGAAGTTGATTACTACAGAAGAATCGGTAAGACTATCTACGATGCAAAAAAAAAAAATTCAACACCCTCTCTCTTGAAACATGGCATGGATGCTTACATGGATGATGACATGGCAAAAGGATAAGTCATCCGCAATACGAACACATAAAAAAGGAAAAAAAACGAAAAAAAGAGGGAAGAAGGAAAAAACAAAAAAAAGGGAAAGTAGTACAGAAAATGGAAGAAGGAAGAAAGGTAAAATAAGTTCAGGGAATCGAACACAGGAAGATAAGTTGGAAGCGGAGGCATGGGACAACTAGACCATGAGAGACTTTTTCAGCGGCCGCACGCCCTTGCTTCTTTGGCTTGGATCAAGAGTCGGCTCTGACTGTAACTCAGCCATTTATAAACTATAATTAAGTTTTTTTTAAAAAAAAACTAGAACTCAGTTGTATCACAAAAACATTCAAATCCATAAATCAGTTTCGCATTCAAATCCCACTCTTATTACTTTACCGAAGTAAATAAAAAAAGTAGAAGAGGCGGGAATACGCAAAATCATGGGCATAATGTGTGGTAAAAGTAATAAGATAGGGCATAATGTGTGGGAAAAAAGGAGTGGGCTTAATGTGAAACTGATTTATGGATTTCAATGTTTTTGCGATACGCCTGAGTTATCATTTAAAAAAAACAGCTGAGTTATGGTTTGTAAATGGCTGAGTTACAAATTACCATTGACGGACGGATCATAATTATTTTGGTACGGCTGAGTTATTGTTAATGTATTTCTGGGTTACTTTTACAGAATGTCTGAGTTTTGAAATTTAAAATTAGAGTAACGGTTGAGTTATATTTCTAAATGCTGGGATTTCTTTTCTATATGTCTGAGTAAAGTAATTAGTTTCAAATTTTTGTCCTCGATAACGTAATACGCAACATTACACGCCTCGTAACTTCCTAATACTATGACATAATAGTTGCGTCGTAATAAGCATAGGGTTTGACCTCGAAAACGTATTATCCCATCATAGTTTCATAGTACTAGTAAGACATCATTTCCCTCGATTATAACAATTATCATTCGGCTCGATTATTATTATTTTTTTATAATAAACTAAATGACTAAGTTATTTTTATTGAGTGCCTGAGTTATAAAATTCAATAGTCACGATTCTTGCGTATCCCCGCCTCTTAAACTTTGTTTTGGCTATAAATTAATATTTACCCATAGTGTAACTTTCACACTGAAAGTCTATCTAGCTCTCTAAAATATATTCAGCTGCAGAATCCTATATCTCAAGGATATCACCGACACCCGAATTGGAACAAAAGAAGAGAGTCATTCTCAATACACGTCTCAATAAACTGATGGTTCGGTAATGCAAAATTAAGATCACAACCTTATCACTCTTTTCGTTGGTCAGGATACGCGAGAACTAAAGTTGGTCATTCAAAAAAGAATTGATGAATGCATTGAACATCAGACGCCAAACCCAACCTGTTCTTCTCCCTACAGGTTGTCCTCACCAAGTCGGAATGATCAAAACGGTAACCTGATAAATCAATGCTTCCTCGAAATCTTCGAGGCGGAGATAGATCTCGCCAAGAGACTGAAAAGTAGGTAAATAAATACAAAGAAACATAAAGAAACAGAAAAATAAATAGAAAGATAAATAGAAGTTTTCGTGTAGCAACTAGGTTCAAAATAATACTCCATCTGTGGGAAATTGGTTTGAGAGAAAAGTGTTACATTTAATGTGACAAATTAATTTTTTTCTTAATACATGTGAAAACTCTAAAACATCCTATAATAAAAAACATAGGGAGTAATATTTTTTACTACTCACTAGTAACACAAACATTGTAAAGAGAACTCAGCCATATTATAACCACGAAGAAAACTTCGTCATGAAGTAAACATAACGCAGAAGTAAACATTACTTACTCGTTAAGGAAATAACTAAGTCGTAAAGTAAAGTTGAAATGATGTCTTACTAAGCAGCTATGATGGGATAATATGTCTCTGAGGTTAAATCCTATGTCTGATTACGCAGTTATTTTGACAGTTGTTATGTCTTATTACGAAGAGTGTAATGATGTCTTTTTACGTTTTTTACCTCGGTAAAGTAATAAGCATCATTACATGCCTCGTAAAATCAAATTATCCACAGCAGAGAGAGAGACTGAATTTATCGTTCCGTCATAGCTGCCTAATACTATGACATAATAAGCATAGGGTTTGACCTCGAAAACGTATTATCCCATCATAGTTGCGTAGTACTAGTAAGACATCATTTTCCTCGGTTATAAAAATTATCGTTCGGCTGGGTTATTATTATTTTTTTATAATAAACAAAATGGCTAAGTTATTTTCATTGAGTGCCTGAGTTATAAAATTCTTAATATACAAAATGGATGAGTTACATCAAGCTGATAATTCTTTAAAGGAAGCTGTGTTTTTAACTATTCTAGTGGACAAAAATCTCAACTGTGAAGATGGAGGCTGTTTAGTTGGAGCCACACATGGATATGTGGTTAAAGCCATCTTTGATTGTGATGTTTGACTCATTCTTGAATAAGGAGTAGAGCACACAATTTCATCATCTTCAAATGTTTGCGCAAGAGTTAGCTGAATCTAAAAATCCAAGATTGAAAAGTGAGAGATGATTTTATCAACAGATGCATTTCTACTCATGCTTAAAAGAGATTGTAGGATAACATAATTCATGTGGTTGTCACATACCAGGGTTCGAACCTAGCCAGTCTATTGTGGCTAGGGGTGGGTAAATAAACTGGAGAGTCTTTTACATTGGAGTTTGTAAGAAGAGAAGGTTCGACACCAATGCTCAAGCTCTGCTCAAGGGACAAGGTCAAGATAGAAAAAGAGCCAATTTATTTGTGTTAGAACACAATAATAGCAAAGGTCTTGTCCCATTTCAGAGAAGTTTAAACTTGTGAAAAGAATCAATTTTTAATCCATTTTCTAAGCAGAACTTTCTCCTACCACCTGTAATATAAGCAACAACACTCGGTCTGTTGTATTTGAGACAAGAAGTCCATAATTGTTCTTGGTTTCTTCTTCGATGGAATGTTTTCATAATCTGATTCATCGTTCCATGGATTATCTTCATTAGAGTTTTCTGAGGCCATGGGGATTTTAAATTTTCAAATTTTGTTTGCTTTCTACATTCTATAACTAAACCATTTATAAGTTTTGTTCTTTGTTCTTTTTATTGAATCTTTTAGTACTCATTAATTACTATTGTGCATGCATATTGCTCCTCGGAACCACAATAACATTTATAGTTAATAATTAAAAAAAGTAATTCAACCAAATTCAAAGTCTCAACTAAATTTATCTTGGATTTAGTCTCAATAAACGGATGGTTTGGTATTGTAAAATTTAGTTCGCAACCTTATCACTCTGTTCGTTGGACAGGATACGCGAGAATTACACGACTAATATATTTGTTATACTCAAGGGCTGAGTTATTCTTATCTCTATAACTTAATAAGGTATGAGGTATTCGTACGTCTGAAATGTAATAAGGACTGAGTTATCCTTAAGTCGGTAACTTGATAAGGGCTGAGTGATTCTTACCTCGGTAACTGAAATCGTAATGAAATTTTTTTAAAACACTTTATTATTTAATAAAGAGATCCCTTTAATAAACTTAAAAATTATAAATGAAAAACATCAATCAAACCTTTATTCGTGTACAGATTAGTGACTTTTACAAGCAAACCCTACTAGATGTAACGTAAAGTCGCAAACCATATCAGTTTGACCTCGGTTATTAAAATTTCTTGAAATTAGAAGCGGTAATACTTAACTGTATTATACATGACTAATATCTAATTTAATGTGTTTTCATGATATCTTAATTATCTAAATAAACAACTGGGTTTTTATGCTTATGTCAGAGTTATGTTATTGACAATATGACTAAGTTATGATTTTTACTGTGCTATGACTAAGTTACGACTGAGTTAGGGTTTAATGTTTAGTGTTTAGGGTTTAGTTACATTTCATGAGTTAATTAGAATTTAAAAAGAGTTAGTTAGATTACATTTGACTATTTAGTTAAACGGAAACCCCTTTCGAATCAAAAAGTTAAAATCATCATTTGCCTCGTAGCCGCGTTTGACATCGGTAATGTAGTAATAAGACATCATTTCACCCGTAATATCATATCATAGCTGCGTAAGAAAACATCGTAGCCGCGTTTACCCTCAGTAACTTTATTTTAGATATCATTTGTATTAAAATGTATAATAATTGTTCTCTCTTTAACCCATTTAGGGTTTAGGGTTTATTGTTTATTGTTTACTAAGAAATATTATATAAGTGAGTTAAGAATCTTAATGAGTTACTTAGAGTACATTGTATATTAATTCTCAACATATATCTCAATAGCTCTTGTGATTTTTTAGAGTAGATACATACATTTATTAATATGCGCACAAACAGTATGCATTCAATCCAATTTCAATACTACTCACCCGTAGTCGTAACACAAACATTATAACCATAAATAAAACTCATTCATAAAATGAACATAACTCATCCTTAATCATAACTTAGTCGTAAACATAACTCAGCTGTACTGGAAAAAAATAACTAAGTCGTAAAAGTAGAGACGAAAAAACACAGCTTCCTGTATAGAATAATCAGCTTGATGTAACTCAACCATTTCGTATATTTAGAAATTTATAACTCAGTCTCTCAATAAATATAACTTAGGCATTCGTTTATTATAAAACAATAAGAATAACCCAGCCGAATGATAATTGTTATAACCGAGGCAAATGATGCCTTACTAGTACTATGCAGCTATGATGGGATAATACATTTTCGAGATCAAACCCTATGCTTATTATGTCAATTTTTATGTCAAAGTATTAGGCAGCTATGACAGGACGATAAAGTCAGCCTCTCTCTCTGCCGCAGATAATGTGATTTTACGAGGCGTGTAATGATGCGAGAATACGAAAAATCATGACTCTTCTATTTATTATAATAAAAATGAATTTGATGCGATGATTATCTCTCTATTTATTTCTCTGTTTCTCTCTTTATTTGCAAACAACTTCTCAACCTCTCTCTGATGTTTTTGAAAAATAGTAAGCATGCAGTCAATCTCTTACGATTTCCAGTTTGCTCACAAACAGTACGTATGCAATTCGATTCCCTCCTGCTTATCCTATGCAACCACCAAATGGTATTTGTTTCAAAGATTGGAAGTTGATGACCTAAGATCATCTGCTTGTGTCTTTGCAACAAATCCGACAAGCAAGCTCAGGCGATTCACTTGTAAAGACGGTTCGTGAGTTGCCAATTTTTTTCCTTTTTTCAATAATCCTTTTAGGAGTAAATAGCAGTTTGTTTATATAATGTATAGTCTTAAACTTAACTCAGCCGTACAGGAAAAATAACTAAGTCGTAAAAGTGGATACGAAAAAAACACATGTTTCTGTAAAGAATAATCAGCTTCATGTCACTCATATGTATCGTATATTAACTCTTTTTGGTGATATTGCTATTTTGGTCGCAGTTCAAAAACCAAGAGAGAAAATTTCCGATGCGGAAGCGCTTCTGGATTTAGCAAATACAGTGGTTTCGTCTATGAAATCCCAATTAGTTCACGGTGTTTCTCCGGCTGAGTTTCTCAATGCCTTGATCCGTGGATTTGGTGAGTCTTCTTTAGTACTTGATGTTGCTGATGAAAATAAGCAAGTGTATGAGTTGTATGGACATTCGGTTTGCTTTATGCTCTACTTCCATGGTCTCATGTAGTTGTTCAACAATGTAAGTTCTCTAATTACAACTGCTTGATTTGGCATAGCTGAACTTGAGAATATCCTATGCAAATGAAGGTTTTATTTACCCTATTTTGTTTGTTTATGTTCTGCATTGCAAGATGGGTTCTATGGATACAGAACCAGAACGAAGGAAAAGGACAGCAAGCAATAGAAAACGTACAAATCCTGGTGTAAGTGATAAGCCAGAAGAGGTGAACTCTGAGAAGTTGTTTCATGATAATTCATAGTTTACCTTGGAGTTCACCTCTTCTGGCTTAGCACTTGCACCACGATTTGTACGTTTTCTATTGCTCGTTGTCCTTTTCCTTCGTTGCAGTTTTGAATCCATAGAACCCATCATGCAATGCAGGGTATAAACAAATAAAATAAGGTAAACAAAACCTTCATTTGAAAACAGGATATTCTCAAATTCAGCTATGCCAAATCAAGCAGTTGTAATTAGAGAACTTACATTGTTACAAGTTTCACAAATGGTAATTGTTACAAATTTCACAAGATTCTTTTAAGTAAGCTCAGGCGATTCACTTGTGAAGACGCTTCGTGAACGGCCGATTACCTAATATTAGTGAATTGGTTGTATAAGTTTATGAGATTGAAATAATTAACATTTACTCAGCCGTTTTAAAATAATTATAATCCTGAAGTCAACCGTAATCAAACGTAGTACTCAGTCGTCTCACAAAAATATACAAATCCATAGAGGCGGGAATACGCAAATTGTGACTCTTCACTTTTCTCTGACATACACAAAGGAATACCCGGCCTTTACTAAGATAACAATAACTAAGTTGCTTCATATATTTGACATATTTTACAACTGAGCATTAATATCGATTAATTATTAGGACCAAGCAAATGATGCTTATTACGCAATGTGAGGCTATGATGTGAATTAATCATAACTCACATAGCAATTAAAGAACATAACTCACAAATACAAAAAGATAAACAAGGCCTTTAGTAGGATAACTCAGCCGTAACGTTCGTTTACTATTGTTTCCTCTTTTAATTTGTTCACATATTCTCATGCACATAGTCCTGAGATAAGATTTAGAGTCCTGATTTTTCTTTTCTGTATGTCTGAGTAAAGTAATCAATTTCAATTTTTTGTCCTCGGTAACGTAATAAGCATCATTACATGCCTCGTAATAGCCTAATACTCTAACATAATAGCTGACATAATAAGCATAGGGTTTGACCTCGAAAACGTATTATCCCATCATAGCTAACATAAAAATTACTCGATATTATACGCCTAAGTTATTGTTTATCATTCCGCTATGTTATTATCATTGTTTTATAATCAACGATACAGCTAGGTTATTTTTATTTAATGCCTAAGTTATAAATTTAAAATTCATAACTCATGCATCAATTAAAAATAACTCAGACATACATTAACAATAACTCAGCCGTTTAAAAATAATTATAATCCATAAATCATTGATAAATTGTAACTCATCCATATATAAAACCTGGTCTGAACTGTAATCAAACGTATTACTTAGTCGTTTCACATAAACATTCAAATTCCACTCTTATTACTTTATCGAGGTAAATAAAAAAAGTAGAAGAGGCGGGAATACGCAAAATCGTGACTCTTCGATTTTTATATTAAAATGGGATATAGGGAACTCCGCCATTTGTCTTTGAAGCAATGGTTCTAACTCTATCTCTCTATTTATTTCTCTGTTTGCTCTGTTAATTTCTTAATAAATTCACAATCTCTCTCATTCGATTTTCCTTTCAAAGAGATACGCATGAAATCTCTCTTTCGATTTTGATATTGCTCACATTTGACAGCATTTAGAGGTCGTTACTACATGGAAAATGAGATGTTTGATGGCTTGGAATAAAATTTGTTTATAACACTTACAAGTAATCATGCAATTAAAGTACTTGATGTAATTTAGTAGTTTGTTTATATAACGTAAAAATTTAAAAATAACTTAGCCTTATAGGAAAAATAATAATAACCCAGCGGAAAGATAAACAAAAACTTAGGCGTACAATAAACGAGGGAAATGGTGTTATACTACGCAGCTATGATGGGATAATACGTTTCCGAGGTCAAACCCTATGCTTATTACGACGCAACTATTATTTCAGAGTATTAGGCAGTTACGAGGCGTGTAATGATTCTTATTACGTTACCGATGAAAAAAATTTGAAACTGATTACTTTACTCAGACATACATAAAAGAAATCCCAACATTTAGTAATATAACTCAGCCGTAACTATAATTTTAAATTTCATAACTCAGACATACTGTAAAAGTAACCCAGAAATACATTACCAATAACTCAGCCGTACTAAAATAATTTTGATCCGTCCATCAATGGTAAACTGTAACTCGGCCATTTATAAACCATAACTCAGCTTTTTAAAAAAAAAAACTAGAACTCAGTCGTATCACAAAAACATTCAAATCCATAAATCAGTTTCACATTCAAATCCCACTCTTATTACTTTACCGAGGTAAATAGAACAAGTAAAAGAGGTGGGAATACGCAAAATCGTGACTCTTCAATTTTTATATTAAAAAGGGATATAGGGAACTCCGCCATTTGTCTTTGAAGCGAAAGTTCTCACTCTATCTCTCCATTTATTTCTCTGTTTGCTCTGTTAATTTCTTAACAAATTCACAATCTCTCTCTTTCGATTTCGATATTGCTCACACATAGTATGCATTCAATCCTCTTCCCTCCTGCTTATCCTATTCAACCACCAAAGGGGCACCTAATCTGTTATATTGACTTCAATTTTTATAATTGATTTTCTTCCTTTTTCCAGCATTTTCTTTGAGTTAGTGGAAAGTCTCCCTACTTTCCTCTTAAATATGCATTTGGTTACACCCCGCATAATGTCTGACACAGTTCTGGAGGTAACAGAGAATTTGTTGAATTACCTTCAGAACTGTGTGACATCAGTATGTCTCCAATATCAATTGATGTGGTATGTTCTATCAACTCTATTTTCATAAGCATTGCTTAATTTTTCTCCAATATATTGTGATGATGAATGGATCAATGCTTATAAAACCACCAAAGGGGAACCTAATCTCTCACTATTGATTTGGACTGATGTTACTGATAAAGTCATGCGCATTTGTTTATTAAAAATAAAGCAGAAAACATTCATCCTTGAAGTTAAGGGATCTGATACAGTTCTTGTTCATCTAGCTTCTTTTTATTTGTTATGCTGTAAATTAATGTAAACTTGTAAGTGTTCTAAACAACTTTTGTTGTAAACAAGGTGATGAGATTGAGTCTGACCAACGGATTTTGACATAATACTATAAACATAACTCAGTAGTTTGATGGTAGTCTGTTAGCTGTTTGTATTTTTTTCTTCTTTCCTAATATTAAAAATTCTCGTAATTCAAGTATTTTATGCAACCTCTTAATGTTATAAGTTATAACCATGATTATAACTTAGTCGTAAATTAATCATAACTCAGTCGGCAAGTAAAGAACATAACTCATAAATACACAAAGATAAACAAGGTCTTTAGTAGGATAACTCAACCGTGACGTTCGTTTACTACTGTTTCCTCTTTTAATATTTTCACATATTCTCATGCGTGCCAAAACTTTATCTGAGTTTGACGCGACATGATTCTCCCTCTCTTTCTTGAAAACGTAAAAAATCTTTCTTTAAAAATTACAAAATCTTTATTTAAAAAAAAAAAATAAATATAAGACATCTAGTAAAAAGAAACAGAGTGACTACGTTTTATATTGCCTTTCACTTTGAATCCATTATAAATGTATAAGACAATAATAATAACCCAGCCGATTGATAATCAATAACTTAGCCGTGTAAACATAACTTAGTCATATAATATCGATAAATGTTTTTAATCGAGGCAAATGATGTCTTACTACGCAACTATTAGGCTATGAAGTGATATTACTTTGTTAAGGTCAAACCCTATACAGGAATTCTCATGCGTGCCAAAAAAATTTCTGACTTTGACGCGACGTGAGTTTCCGTCTCTTTATTAAGAACGTAAAAAATCTTTCTTTAAAAATTACAAAATATTTCTTTTATAAAAAAAACTTTTAAATATAGAACATCCATTAAAAAGAAACAGAGTGACTACGTTTTATATTGCCTCTCACTTTGAAAATACCAAAACTAGTTCTTTTATATTCATCAAAATTCTCTACACAAATCTCTTTACAATGCCTAGGTCCTCGACAGGGTCTTCTTGGGTGTCAACAAGTTCTCCATCTCCTGAACCAATTCATACGAAAAAATTACTCTCATAGTCGGGGATGAGCATGAATTCATGATGAGTGTTCGTATACGTGGGAAGAAAATAATGTCTGAGTATTGCAAATAAAAAAATGTTGATCCTGGCACGGTTCGCTTCATGTATGACAACAAGCGACTCAGACCTACGAATACTCCTCTTTCTGTTATTTCACTCGCTTTTGTATTTAATAACTTTTTAAAAATCCATTATATCCAAAAATAATATTTTCATGTTTTAAATTTCTTTTTCAGTTAATGATGGAAGACGGTGCCGAGATTTATGTGGTCTCGAAGTAGTTTGATGGTGATCTGCTAGCTGTTTGTATTTTATTTTCTTTCTGTATATTAAAAATTCTCGTAATTCCAGTATGTTATGCAACCTCTGAAAGTTATAAGTTATAACTATGATTATAACTCAGTCGTAAATTAATCATAACTCAGTCGGCAAGTAAAGAACATAACTCAGAAACACACAAAAATAAACAAGGCCTTTAGTAGGATAACTCAGCCGCAACGTTCGTTTACTACTGTTTCCTCTTATAATTTGTTCACATATTCTCATGCGTGCCAAAAAAGTTATCTGACTTTGACGCAACGTGATTCTCCCTCTCTTTCTTGAAAACGTAAAAAAATCTTTTTTTACAAATTACAAAATATTTATTTTTTATAAAAACACCAAAACTAGTGAAATGATGACGTGGAAGGTTAAAAGTGAGAAATATGGGGTTGAATTCTCATTAGCATAGAAAATTAAAAAAATCAATCATTTTAAAACTAAAAGAAACATCAGTCAAATAAAAACGGAGGGAGTATTACTAAGGTATTATGTTATAATACGAGGCTATGATGTCTTATTACGTTACTGAGGTAAAAAAAATTGTTGACTCTTCGATTAATAACTAAGCTTTATTGAAATATAGACTCAGCTATTGATAAACGAGAACTCAACCGCATAAAATTTCAAAAATAAACAAATCTAGGTCACTAAACCATATTCCACATCAATAAAACATACATTATACATATCAAATTTCTCGGTCGTTCAACTATTTCACTCTGACTAAAGAAAAAAAATGGTTTAGTGACCTAGTTATCGCGCTCGTCGTCTTCATTGTCGAAATCTTATTGTGAACCCTCTTCGAAATTTCTGGTAAGTTGTGATTGATTTCCCTTGATATATGTTGTGAATGAGTTTGTTTCTGTTGCGGAAGAGTTTGATTTATGTTGTCGCTAAGTTTGATTTCTGTAACGACTGAGTTTGATTTACGTTGCGATTGAGTTTGATTTTGTTGCATATCATTTTTTATTGTTGTTGTGTTTGAGTTTCATTTTACATATAAATAAACAAATATTCTTAAATTCTCTTGTATTTTACACGGAGTAAACCCTAAATAAAAACAACAGTTTAGTTTCTCTACTTTTAACCTTGGTCGTCTTCTCTGAAATCGTCTTCGTCGAAACCATATTCGCCCTCGTCGTGTTCTCCTGTATGTTGCGAGTGATTTTGACATATAATGTGACTGAGTTTGAATATTGTTAAGACCGAGTTTGATTTCTGATATCACTGAGTTTTAGGCCTTGAATGTTTGCAGATTTTAAAAGAGATTTTGGTTTTTGTTTTTCAAAATCTATATTTTTAGCCATTCAAAATTTTAGAAAAACAGATTCCCTAAAATATAGGGAATCTAGTTTTTAGCAGTTTTGTTTATTTCTATACTAAAACTAAATCATATTATATGAGATTTTAAACAAAAACTGCTGAAAGATTTTTTACATAATAGACATTGAATATTTAAAAAAAAAAAATGAAAACATTGTCGAATTTTTTCATTATGTTATGGTTGATTTTTTTCCATCTCATCTGGGTTAATTGTATATATGGCTGATTTATATTTTTCTTTTTATGATCAGATGTCTGCCTCTGAGTATCAAACATGGGATTATCCTCCAAGACTGTTAAGGGCTTCTAAGCTTGAAAAAAAATCGTTAAATCACAATGTCCGTTTGGGAGACATTCCGGATATTAGAGAGAAAATAGGTATATTAGTGTGGGAAGAGCTAAAGACGTTTCCTGTTAGAATCATTTCCAAGCTAGGTGATAGCCCGATCGTGTGGTCCGCTAAGTCAGTACATTATCTACTTTGTAGACAGTTTCACGTGAATCAGATGGAGATTTGGAGTATCGTTCATTATCAACCTATCAGGTTTGGATAAAACAAATTTGCTAAGATAACTAGGTTAAACACAAACCCACTGCTAACATAAAGTTTTGAACCTGAACCTGAGCAATACGAAGCTTTCCGGGATGAGTTGAATGTGCCGCATGGTATGAATATGTCACGTGCTTCAGAGAGAATTATGGGAACGGGTTAATAAATGATGAGATTTCGCTTCTTCGATGGGCTGGAAGTCGTCCACATGCAAATTTAGATTCTGCCATCTCTGATGAGATCAGAAATCATGGCAAAGTAATGTTTCAGACTGAGTTTTTTTTATTTTGTGGCTGCGTTATATTCAGACATTTTGTATCTCTTGTATTACTATTGAGTTATCCAGTTGTTATTTTCTTCTTGGCTGATTATGAGGTAGATAGTTTTTATTTACTTGATAACTGAGTTGTTTTTATTTATCTTTTACATAACTTGGCCCATTAAAAATATACATTTATACCAAACTGCTTATTGAAAACATAATCATTCGAATAAGTCATCCGCATCATGGAATTAAGTCAGTTACATCGAAAACATAACTCAGCCTTGATATTAAAATAACTCAGCATTTAGTTTAATTTAACTCAGTCTATCATTAATATAACTCAGACTTGGACCAAAAAAACCTCTATACCAAATTGCTTATTGATAGTTATTCCGACACTCGAAGGTAGAACGAACGGACCAATGTCACCGAGAAAGTCCCCGTACAGGTTCGATTTTCCATAAGTTTTGAAAAACTTTCAACTACCGAGTATTAGACACATAAACTGGTGGAGTATCGTGGGCCATTGTTTTCAAAACTTTATTCGAGAACATGTAGCTCAGCTGAATATGATGCCTCGACTCATTCAATTTGTTATCATCGAATACCAGTTATCGGAAATGATAAGCACCCGATCCATAAGCTCTCAGTGTGAGATGAAGAATAAGATTAAGAAGATAGATGGAGAAGTTGGTTACCGAAGAAGAATCGGTAAGCCTATGTACAATGCAAAAAAAATTCAACACCCTGTCTCTCAAATTTAACCCTCCACAGCATCATCCGCAATGTATGATGATATGGCATGGATGCTGACATGGACGATGACATGGCAAAAAGATAAGTCAGCCGCAATACCAACACATAACCCAGTCCAAGTAAATCAGCCATCAAATGCAACGTAAGTCAGTCGCAAGGTGAATGCTATTCTAGTAATTAATCTTTCTCAAATTAATCAGTCGTAATATGTTGGGAAACCATAACTCAGCCCTTTCACCAACTAAATCACCGGTGACATGAATGCTATTCTAGTAATTAATCTTTCTCTAGTAGGTCAGTCGTAAACACGATGAGTTGAACGTTAATCCAGTTCTTGACGGCTGAGCATAGGTATCTCAGCTGTATTAACATGCAATAAGTCAACTGCATTAAATCACCCTGCGAAACATAACTTAGTCATCTCTAACTATAACTCAGTAAAATTTTCAACCAGTCATCATGGCGAAGTATAAGTTAGTTGTAACATGAGTACATAAGTCATCCGGAAACGCGTAAGTCAGCCATATTTTTGTATGTCAGCCATAATGTAAGTCAGCCTTTAAAAAATAAATCAGCTAGTTTTTGTAAGTAAGTCGCCACGAGCGGGTGACTTATGCCTGTAAGTCAGCTAATTTCTCTTAACTCAGCCAGCTTTTGTAAGTAAGTCGTCACGAGCGGGTGACTTATGCCTGTAAGTCAGCTAATTTCTCTTAACTCAGCGGGTTTCAGTAGGTCAGCTGCAACGTAACCATAACTCGTCTCATTAATACACGTCAGCGAATTCCTACGTGGAGAATGGCATTACTGTAAATACGTTTTTGTCACAACGTAATAGAAGTTTGTACGCTAGGCATTTAAAAAATGCAAGTAATAAAAAAGATGTGTATGGTTCTATTCATTTGTACTAAAATATATGATAGTTAAGCTATCTTTCCTAAAATAAATAGGAAAAATGAATAGTTCAAAAGAAGTTTAGTACTTACCTGGAACAAAGATCGGCTTAATTTTATTACGACGAAATCGATCGATCTCTAGAAGGATCGATCGATCTCTGATAACATATTGAAAACTTCATGGGCATGGATCGATCTATCCATAGACGGATCGATCGATCGGTATGTCCGACCTAAATTTTCGAATTTTCCTTAAACATCTCTCAAACTCAAAACTAAAAATTAATATGTTAATTAAGTAATTATGACTGACTCTAAACAAAAACCAAAGAAGAAAAATAAATTAGTGGGTAGCCTCCTACTCAGCGCTTTATTTAACGTCTATAGCTAGACCCACTTACCTTCTATGCTGAATCTAGTTCGGTTCCAATAAAGGCAATAGTTCTACCATCCTTTTCCGATATCTGCAGCTCCAATATCTTATTCATTGTTGCCTTCTTGAAATCCTTTCGTTTGTTTTTAAGACCTTGAACATAAGGAATCTTAACCTTAGAGAAAGGTTTTGGAAAACCTCTATTCTTCACTCTGTACTCAACCCATTCTTCACCCAATGACTTGGGAATCAAAGTCATGTGAGTTCTCTTCCTGACTTCTTTCAAACTTCCTTCACCTTTACCCTTGTCTTTTGAAGCCGGTTTTGGTGCATCCTTTTCTTTTCCTTGATCAGCCAGATCCAACTCAGCATTCTCATCGATCTTCTGTAAGTTTATCTTCCCCCTCTTCTTTATTCTTGGGGTAGAATCTTTTATTGGAACTTGAGATTCATAGCTCATGACTTTAGCACCAGAGTCTTCAGATTTGGTTTGAGAGGCCTGATCCGCTTTTACCTCTTTGATCACAATGACCCTTGATGTAGGTATGTAGGGTACGAAGGGATAGTAGTATGTTTTCAGGATGTTAGTGAGATATATTCGGTTTTGAGGAACATGCATCACAACTCCTACTGATGCAAAGAATGGTCTCCCCAGAACTAGCGATCCTTTATAATTCCCATTCGTTTCAATGAAATGGAAATCAACAGGGACTATTCAATCTCCTACTTGCACCATAACATCAGATACGAAACCACTAGAAGCCACAACGAAACGAAATTGTTAGCCAATACAAATGACATTCCCGAAGGTCTTATATCCCTAAGTCCAAACTTTTCAGCGACCATCTTTGACAGGGTGCTAAAATTAGCACCAGTGTCACACATCGATTGGTTGAACATGACTCCTTTAACCTTTACTGGAATCACGAACTCACCTGGGTCCTCTAACTTATGAAGTCTTCTTAACGGAAGAAATTGCTGAGAAAAAACATCATATTACATGTGTTCTTTAGTAGGGGCCTTAGGTCTGTTGGGGCAAGTGGTCTGAATTTTTGCAAGTTGCTTTGAACTTGGTGTAGGTTTTAGAGGTGGATCGATCGATCCCTCCTTGGATTGATCGATCCCTTGGTCCTTCGGAAATTGGTCCGATGGATCGATCGATCCAGGGTTGATTGATCGATCTGAAGCTTCTAAGGATTTCCGTAACTTTGGATCGATCGATCAGAACCACCGTTACAATACCTTCTTAAGCCCAGCGTATATGTTTGCATGCATGTCTGATATAATAACCATATCAGCGGAATGACATAAAAATGTCTTCAATCTGTTAAAAAACCATTCCCAAGAATCATCGTTCTCACTATCAACGATGCCATATGCCAAAGGGAACACTTGAAAATTATCATCCTCCCCAACTGCGATCAGCAGCGTACCACCGTACCTAGCCTTTAAAGATGTTCCATCTACAACAACCACCTTCCTAAGATAAGAAAAACCCTTCACATAACAAGCAATGAAATTGTACTTGAAACGTGTTGTCCCATCACTTTTTGTTATATATTCCATGTAACATATGCTACGATCGTTCATATACTCTAACAACTCGGCATAATAGCATAACTTCCATCAACTGAGCCTAATGACATGTCCATCGCAAATTCTCGAGCCCTCCAAGCTTTCTAGTATGAAACATTGACATTGAATTCATCTAGTAGAATTTTTCTCATTCCATAAGGATTGGGACCCTTCTTTATGCATAAGTAATGCTTGGCAACCAATTTGGCAATCACTTGGGTAGTTGCCAATTTATGATAGTTTCTCCGCTCGCCTATTGGACATAAATTCTCGAATGTGGCTGATCTGATTTGAAAATTGTCAGAGCTGTCCACTTTCACAGCGTAGATGCGCCATGGACATACAAATGAGATGCATTTGAGGACCATGCAATCGGGTGAAGAGCGTGTTGTTTTAAAGGTAAACTTTCGGTTGATGGCATTGATTGCAATTTAATGTTGCAATCGACTTTGTTTTTGAACACACGGATAACAAATCTATTGTCTACCTCGTGATCAAGGTCAAACAGAGCTCCAACTACGCTTGCACAATTAAAATAAATTTTTTTCTCAAGTCTTACTTATAAGATAAAATTTTAAATAACCCGCCTACCTAATCCGATATACAAAGTATCATGTAAGAAAATATGTACCTTCCGAACACATTAATGTCTCTTCATTTTAGTGGTTTTAGGAAGTTGCTTAACATCATTTTAGGGTTCTTTAATTGTAAATATGATGCATCCATAGACTTTATTACTAAGTTTTCAATTTTTTAGGAGTTTTGCATTAGCACTAGCATACATATGCATTTTGAAGATTTTTCAGGACTTTCAGGAGTTTTTGGTACATAAGTGCAAATTTGGACAAGAAGAAGGGAAAGGGAGAACCAAGCCCGAAGGTGGCTCGATCACGGGCCAACTCTACCATCAAGCCCAAGCAACTATACCATCGAGCGCAAGCAACACAACACGGCTCGATCTCCAGCTAGCCGCCTCAATCGAGCCAACTCCTTTGGCTCAATCGCAAGTGTTCCCCTCGTTCCTGGCCCTTCGCCTTGATCGCCATCTCCTCTCACCATCAAGGCTACTTCTCTCAGCTTGAGCGTCTAAGTCTTCGCCTCGATCGTCTCTGCCAAACCTTCGGATCGATCGCCAAGGAAGCGCCTCGATCAACCATCTTTCTTCGCCTTGATTGTGGCTCAACCAGCACATCACTCGGCTCGATCGCCAAGCCAGGATCGAGCTAAGCGCCCCCGACCCGACCAACTCGGTTTTAGGATGAATCAGACACAAGATCCAGATTAATCATTATGTTTTGTCTTTTATGCGTTTTAGGGCTTTTCTGAAACACTATAATGCCCTAAAACGCTTCCATTTCAAACAAGCTTTAATTTATAGCCATTTTGGGTTTGTTCTTATGTTTAATATTCTCTCCGTTTTTGCTTTGTTGTTCTTTATGTTCAAACCCAGATTTTTGATTAAGTTTGTGTTTACCTTCTGATTTATTTATTTTCATGCTTAGATTAGGGCTGTGATCTATCTGGTGCATGTTGATCTACATATTTATGCTTTTAATCTCGTTTTAACCTTGATCACTTTCTCTATTTTGCTACTGTTTCATTATTACTCTGTTTTTCTGGGTTAGTGTTCTTGGTTTTCATAATCTTCATCTTTTGCATCTTTGGGTTTTTCATTTTGTTCATCATCTTCATCACGTTTTTAACTTAATGTTCTTGTTGTTCTTCATAGTTTACTTTTGATTCAAATGTCTTGCTTAGTATTTATGCTTTCTTGTTTTTCTGATTTTGCACCCAACATGCGTAGTTAGTAGTTCCCTTGGGCTCCTGAGGATGGGGTAGACTAGTGTTGATTTCGTGTTCATCTTGGGTACCTAAGTTTTATTGAATCTAGATCCCTTCTGTTTAATTGCTCTTCATGTTGATTTCTTTATGATCAACTGAAACCTGATATTAGGTATTGTAGCACCCTGAAGGTGTTCGATGAAATACCTAGACATGGTGATTTCAGAGATTTACACATTCTAGCCTAAGAGATTAGATGTTTAGGGTGCTTATTGGCTTTAGCAGATTGGTTCTTCATGCATGCTAGGTAGTGTACCGTTAACGAGAGTTAGGTCTTGTGATTGCTTAGCTTGAAATCATTTACCAAGAGATTGGAGTTGGTTGCATATGAATCTACTGTCTAGGAGTTAGATCACTGTTTGAGGTATGTTAGGTGTCTAAGTAGTTCAGGAAGGATCACTGGTCGATTACTCCCATTCTTAGGAACTACTTCATTTGATTGCATTTTTACCCTTTTTACTTTTCTGTTTACGTTTCACTAGCTGTATATCTTTTACTTATGCATGCTTACTATCATTTTTGTTTTACTTCATGCATGTTTGCTATGTTTAGTTTGTTTAGGAACTGTTAGTAAAATCCCCATATTTTTAATTAGGTTGAATTAGTAGTTCCACTACATCTAGAGTGTTAGCACCACACCCATTTGGATTGACAACCTATCTATACTAAAATGACATGTCTGTGTGATAGGAAATGATAACCCTTGATACACCACTATACTACATTGACTACACACACAAAAAGCTTGTTAGGGTTTATTTTTTTGTTCTCTCTTCGGACCTTCTCGACCTCTCACTTCTAATTTATGATCCCTTACAAATCTAAAAAATCCCCTTTACTTAGCAAATTTTAAAACTGTTGTCATCGTTGCAAGCATTTAACTATTCATCATCCTCGAAGCAAGTACTGTGACGTACATTATGCCTTTCTAAAATAGATTCTCGCGAGAAAGAACAAATATGAAAATGGAAATCTAATAATAGGAATTGATAACCCTTAGATACACCACTATACTTACATTGACACACTTAACACACGTGTTATCAATTTGGCGATGTTGCCAATTGGGTGTTTGTTTGTTACATTCTGGATTTTGGATCTATTGAGATCATATTCCTTTTCTACATCCATACTCACTTTTTTCCTTTGTTTCCTTTATTTTGAGGTACTTGCATAATTGTGTATGAACCTGAGAAGCAGAGGACTGACTGATTTAAGTCCACTCGTTGACGACATTCGTGCTCTTGAAAGGGAATACTCTCGCGCAAGACGTGAACAAGAACGCTTGGAACATTTAAGAAGGTTGGATTTGCAAATGGAGGAAAACGTTAACCACGATAACCAACATACTATTGGCGCTGGTGACAACCCGAACACTTATACACAACATCATGGAATCACCCCTCTTGCTGTACGGAACAACAATTTCGAGATCAAGCACAGCTTGATAGCTATTGTACAGGGGAACAAATTCCATGGTTTGCCAATGGAGGATCCACTCGACCACCTGGACAAGCTTGACCGCTTCTGCACTCTCACTAAGATCAACGGCATGAGTGAAGACGCATTTAAGCTGCGTCTATTCCCATTCTCTTTGGGCGAGAAAGATCATCAATGGGAGAAGTCTCTTCCCGGGAACTCAATCACTACCTGGGATGCTTGCAAGAGGGATTTTCTTTCCAAATTCTTCTCCACATTTCGTACTGCACGATTGAGGAATGACATCTCTGGTTTCGCACAGCGAAATGCTGAAACATTATCTGAGGCATGGGAGCGATCAAGAATTACAATCTGCAATATCCTCATCATGATTTCACCAAAGCATCCCTCCTTAGCACACTCTATCGCGGCGCTTTACCAAAAATACGCATGTTGCTTGACACTGCGAGCAACAATAATTTATTGAACAAGAGTGTTGATGACGGTTGGGAACTTGTGGAGAACCTTTCTCAATCAGACGGAATATATAGTGAAGATTATAATCGTACACCTCGTGGTGGCTCTAAAACAGATGATAAGAAAAGGGAAGGATATTTAGGCTCTTAATGATAAGTTGGAAAGGCTACTTTTGGGTCAGCAGCACCAAGTTCACTTCATCACTCATGAAGAGCAGATTCAGATTCAGGCTAGGGAGGATAACCAACAAGAGGAGATTAGCTATGTGCAGAATCAGGGTGGCTATACCAAAGGTTTTGTCAACTACTCCAATAACCATGGTCTTTCATACCGCAGCAACAACGTAGCCAACTCTCAGGACCAAGTTTATCCATCGCAGCCAAAGAAGCCTATTCAACCATTCATCAATTATGCTCAGAATCATGGTTTCTTTCCAAAGTAATAACAACAAGATAGTTTTCAGCAACCACAACAGCAGCAGCAACAGGCTGGTGCACCTTCTGGTTTCACCTCTAACCAACCTCCATCTTAACCTTCTAATATTAAGACCATGTTACAACAACTTCTTCAAGGTCAAGCCAAATAGTGTCATGGAGACATCAAAGAAGTTTGGTCAACTTCACCACAAGATGGATTCCTCTTTCCACGCCATCTATGCGAAGATTCAAACTCTTAACTCAAGAGTTACTGCTCTAGAGGGCAAGTCTGCCTCCACTCCTGTTTCTACAAACGGTCAACTTCCAGGAAAATTTGTACATAACCCAAAGGAGTATGCCCATGTCATTTCCATCTTCTTGGGGAGTACCACTGACCTTTCTACTCCCATTTTCACTACTCATTTCACTGAGGACAGTGTGATTCAAGTTGGGAGGGATTCGAGTTTAAACGACGTTAAAGCTGCTGAATGTGGAAAGTATGTTCCTGGTGATAAGTTATATGCTTCAAAGGCGAACGCAACACCTTTCGTTCCACCACCTTATGTTCCATGGTTGCCATTCTCATCACGTTTCAAGAAAGATATTATGGCAAAATATTCATATATCTTTGAGAAGCCCATGAGGGAAGAGACTGCTCAAGGAGAAGTGGTATTGAATGTCGAATGCAATGCTTTAATAGCATAGAAGCAAGAGGATCATGGTTCATTCACTTTACCATGCTCACTAGGCTCCCTGGCCTTCAACAAATGCCTTTGTGATTTAGGGGCATCCATTAAATTGATGTCGTTCTCCACTGCTAAGAAGCTGGGATTCAACAAATTCAAGGCTTCTAATATAACTCTTTTGTTGGCAGATAGATCCATTAGGCATCCTATTGGCATTCTGGAAAATTTACCCATCAAGATTGGGGACGTAGAAATACCCACTGACTTTGTGGTGCTGGAAATGGACAAAGAGCCAAAGGACCCCTTGATTCTTGGAAGGCCATTCTAAGCGACAGTTGGAGCTGTGATCAATGTCAAGAAAGACAACATTAGGTTGAACTTAAGGAATGGTCCAAGGATGATCTTCAACATCAAAGACAAGCCGAAGATGCTTACAATCCAAGGCCAAGAATTCTCCATCAAGGAGAAACATGAGGACAATCACGAGGATGAGTACTCAAGCAGTAACTCATTGGCATATAATTTGATGAAGGACCAATAAAAGGTTTCAGAGCATCATGATGTAATTGGGGTTATCAAAAAACAAGATGCAAGAGTTTCTGTAAGGATAGAAGAAACCATAAAATTGGGGATAGCAACTGACGAGAGCAAACTGCTCATTTCAGAAAAAGAGGATTCTGAGTTCGACCACCAACTTGAACATATCCCACCTCCGAAATTAACCTCAGGCACTCCCCATTTTGAAAACAGTTTTGAGCCTCATGCCCCAACAATGGACATCAAGAGTGGAGATCAAGTGTTTTTACTCAACCAAGGCTCAAATACTATCTGGGAGATGTGAATCCAAAATGCTCCACGAACTTCATAATTAAGGAAATCATGTCTAGTGAAGCAATCATACTTGCTATGGAACCTGATAAAGGGTCGAAGCTGAACTACCAAATCAACTAGCACAATGATAATGGAGTCATTTCAGAAGGGACCTCGGTTCTTCTTGGGGAACCGTCTCAGGGTCATTAAATTTAAAACATCAAGTCAAGCTTAGTGACTTTAAACAAGCTCACTTGAGAGGAAGTCCCATGTTTATCCTTGCACATATAAAATTTGTATGCTTTATATTTAAGTTCTTTGTTTAATGCATTTCAGTTTTTATTTGATTTTGGTGTTTTAGGTACTTTGGGGTTATATTTTGGACATTCGAAAATTGAGAAAAGAAGAGCACGAGATTAACTCAAGTTTTTTATCAAGCCGTATCAACATGTGATCAAGCCTTGATCGAGCCATGTTTTGGTTATGACCGAGCCAAAGGGGCACAAAGTAATCGAGCCATGTTTAATTCTTGATCGAGCCGAAGAAATGTCGTACTCGATCCAAGCATCGCTGTCATCGAGCCATAGACAAAGCTCGATTGAGCCGTGATCGAGCCATATTTGCTACCATCAAGTCGTGCCAAAAACACGATCGAGCCGGGCATTATGTTCACCAAGCCAAAAAATTACATCGAGCCTCACCAAATTTTAATCGAGCCACGAGAAGAGTACGACCAAGTCGTGCATAAACTCAAGCCAAGCATTCAACACTTCACTTTAAAGCTTGTCTCCCCACCTGCCCACTACTCACACCATGCCAAGAAGTGTCCTCCCATGCTTTTCAAGATTCCCCAACAAAACTCTTACACCTCCATCCCCCTTATTGTCTCTTCTTTAATCCTCCTCCACATACCAATACTTTAAACTCCATCCACATGCTTCCGCATACACCACTCCTCAACACCATGCAATAATTTCGACCAATGAATCTATAAAAGGGAGTTTTCCTCAATTACTTCTTTTCCTTACCTCATAACTCTCAAAACTTACATACTCCTTTTCTTTGAATCTTTTTTCCCGACGTATTCACATTCCAATCGATTTTCGACATCAAGCTTTTACAAGGATTATCACCAAGACCTTAACAATCCTCATTCGGTTTCAATCCTAAACTTTTGCAATTTTTGGCTCCTAAGTTTTCTAAAACTCGGCTTTAACGTCTTTACAAAATCTATTTGTTTAAGTATTTGGTCCGAGAAATGATTTCTGAAATTCAAATTTGGTTAGTAGTTTTAAAATCGGTTTCTAACCTCTGTGAACTGTGCTAGGATCGTTCTACACCTTCTAAAATTGATGCCTCAATCATCACAATTCATTTTTCATATTGGTTGCTATTGATACTTGATGCTTTTTGAACCTATTGGAAAGATTGCTCACTTATCTAAAATTGCCTACTTTCTCTTTCAGGATCACAATGTCTAGACCAACGGGAGCAAGGATAGAAGCAAGGATTCAGAGGAGAAGACCATCTTTCAATGCTACTCGAGACGATACAAAGATTTCTCCAAAAATCTTCCCAAACGCTCCGGTACTTACGGAAAGGCAGCTTCACGCGCGTCAAATTGCTGAGAGATTACACAGAACCAGAGAAATCATTCAAATAAACGATATGGAAATTCAGGAGGAACCTCCATCACCAACAAATCAACAAAACACCACGATAATAGCAGAACGCAAGAGCAACAAGCTATTCAACTCGATAGCATGCAATGCAAACTAGAGCCAACAACAAAAGAAAAGCGTGCAAACGCTAAGAAGAACGCTGAGTATTCAAGAAAACATTCGGAAATGAAAAAGGGAAAACGAGTTGAGTTTGAAGACAAGAACACTAGTGAGGATTTGGACTATGAGGAGGGGGAGGAAATGATTGTTGAATCGAAGGATTACTATACTGGATTCAAAAACGCAGTAATCAACGAGAGGGCTTCTCAAATGATGATCAAAGAACGCTCGAGGTCGTTTGATGTTACTGCACTTCTTTCACGAGGTCTTAAGGGCACTCGATTCCCTTATAATCCCACCATGAAATCTCTCGGGATCGCAAAGGATATGTCCTATCTTTTCAAAATTTCCAATCTTGAAAAGCTCTTGACTACTCACTGTGATGCGTACAAAGACGAAACCTGCCACTTTCTAGCCACTCTTCATATGTATTGTGATGACGACGATTTGCAGGGGTACATCATCTTTTCAGCGAGGGACAAATCATATTAACTTTCTATGGGTGAATTGAATCATCTGTATGGGTTCCCATCTGAAGGGAACATTGATGACACCCCAGATTTTGACAAGGATGAGCACACTGCATTGTGGCAAACCATAGGGTTGGAAATTATAGCTCAGAAAAATCAAAGAGTGTGGGCATAAGGAGCCCAGTTCTATGGTACTTCCACAAATCCGTTGCCAACACCATGTTTGCAAGGGAAGTGACATGACACATAATCGATGGAGAAATGGGAATGATGGACTTGGCATTGAAATCTGCGCTGCAGTATACATCCAACGGTTATCCAATGCAAGGTGATAGAGCTAACTCCATCCTATCTCGTGTTCTGATCAACCAACTGATGTGGTATAGGGAGTGGGAAAGGGCGCTCTATAAAAAAGGGAGTAGCGGTACTATAACTATTGGGGGGGGGATTGTGACTCCTATTCTAAGGGCTTGCAAGGTTCCCCTTGAGTCTAAAGGTCACCCCGCAAGATGGATTAACCTAAGCTACTTGAAGAACGCACATTTTCTTGAAGGTCCAATGCACAAGCAGCTGTACAGGTTTACCCACCCACGCTTGGGGGACTCATGTCAATCACTTCCAAACGTCCCCATTACCACTATCAGGAAGGGGGACAACATTGATTTTAAACCAAGTGCAGACGTTCTACACTATTCAGAAAACAGGGGAGCTGCAAGAGTAGCTGATGAAATAATCCCTGAGAGGGTAGATGTTTGCAACAATCAGGAGTTAGGCGAGCCAGAGCGTTATTACTTTGACGACACTCCAATGACAAGGAAAGGAAAGAGTTTAGCCGCGGCTCACAAAAATATTGGCAAACTCCAGAGTTGGAACAAATTCCAGGATAGTTACTTCAGCCAGAAGTTCAAAGAAATGACCGCTCAAATCAAGAAGCTAACTCTGAAGCTAAACAAGGCAACCACCTCTAAGAAGCAGAGATCTCCTGATAATTTAGAACGCAGTCACTCCATCACCATAGGTCCAAGGGAACCGCGCATCAAGAAACCACACTGTCACTCCTTAGTTGAACCTGAAACGATGCAGAGGAGGAAGATACAACACTTCGAAAGGGAGGACCATGGATCAGCTAGCCGACGCAGCGTTCAACAGCAACAAAAGCAGCAACTGCAATAACAAGAAGCATTGGGTCCTAACCCACGTTATACTACAGAGAGGATGGACGACTACATCTCCTCCACCTTCTTCATACCCTACAGAGGTCCATCTCCATCCCCACCTGCAATTCTATAATTCGCTTAGTCTGCATTTGTTTCTGTTTATCTTTATGTGTGTTTATGTTCCCTTGTCCAACCCCTAAGTTCTCCTGCGAATTTGGGTTACACAGAGACTGTGTAATTCAGGTTTGGGGGAGGATTTAGGGGCCTATTATCTAATGAAAATTTTATGTTTGTTCCTTGTTCTCCAATCATGCATATCATCTAAGGCATAGAAAACCATAAAAATCTAAAACTTTTTTTGAAAATTATTTTCAAAAACAGAGTGTTCATGTAGTTGCATTTAGGATGTTAGAATTATAGGTTTGTCATCTGCATCTGTATAGGAAACTAGGATGATAGTAACCTTGTAAGTATGTTGTTTTCTTAGATAGTATCAGTGTCCTGGTTATTAGTTGTCTAATGCATCCTGATTTAGTATGAAGTAAGACTGCACCATTTCACCATGTTGTGATATGAAGTTTGCACCTATCTAGTAGAACTTAAAACTGACGTTAAATTATCATGTTCGTGTGCTGATTTGAACTCATGGATAGTATATACATATTTGAGTTATATTCTACCATTTCACCACTCTTGTTAGTCCAAGTAAATTCCCCACCCTTGAACCTTGCCTTCTTTCAAGCCATGAATTTATTACTGAATGTCAGCTCTTTTATGGAATGAGCTTGGTGGAAAGTGTTAGGTTCGAACTGACTAGAATGGAATCTCATATAGTTCTAGTCCAAGCTTTTTGGACTAGATAGGGTTTGATTCTAGGTGTTGGGTTGGTTTCAAAATGAATGAAAGGATGTGGGTAGCTGGTAAAAGAAAGGATAGAGTCATGAACCTTAGGAGAGGAAAAGAAAAGAAAAAGAAACAGAATGGGCTAGTACAGGGTTTGGGGGGGAAATGATATGAAAAATGTGGTTAGTGCTGAGTTAGAAAAAGAAATGACAAGGAAATAAAAAGGGTAAAACCCAATAATGAAAAATGTCAGAAATCATAGGCATTAAAATAAGGAAATCCCCAAATGCGCTAGCAATCAAATAAGAAGAACCCTCTCCTAAGAGTAGTTAAAGAAAAGATGAAAAAGGGAAAAACATGAACAAGTAAGATCACTTCGAAATTTAAAAAGGTAGAATTAGGATCTCCTACCGGGAAGAATCATGGATATTTTAGTTTCAGGAACTTTGGGTATATGGGATACTATTCTTGTATGCACCTAAGTGTTCTTACCTTTAGCCTTATGCTAAAGCTCATTCCCTTTTGAGAGAACCATGTTCTAAATTATTAGCCATTGAATGAAGGGGTCATTTTTACCCTTTAACATGTCCCTTAACCAAATGAGTTCATTGAACGTGCATGATTTGATCCATGGTTCCTGCTTAATGAATGTTAAAAGGTAAATGAATTTGAATGCATTGTCGAAGTTGGAACTGATCTGGAATGAACTATGATGAGTATGGGTAAGGTTTTTAAGTTGGACGAGATTAGGATTGCATTCTAGAACTAGTAACCTGGATATTGATATTATTTGTGTTAGCAGCATATTTTGGTTTTGAGTTCCCACTTTCAAACTTCTCTTCCAGGCTTCTGAATTGCTTGCTTGATGGCAAGCAGGGATTTAGTTTGGAGGAGTTAATGTCTCTGCATTTTTAGTGGTTTTAGGAAGTCTTTTAACATCATCTTAGGGTCCTTTAGTTGTAAATATGATGCATCCATAGACTTTATTACTAAGTTTTCATTTTTAGGAAGTTTTGCAGTAGCACTAGCATACATATGCATTTTGGAGATTTTTCAGGACTAGGAGTTTTCAGAACATAAGTGCAAATTTGGACAAGGATAAGGAAAAGGGAGAACCAAGCCCGAAGATGGCTCGATCACAGGCCAACTCTACCGTCGAGCCCAAGCAACTCTACCATCGATCCCAAGAAACTTCACTTTGGCCAAGCGACACAACACAACTCGATTTCCAGCTAGCAGCCTCGATCGAGCCAAATCCTTCGGCTCAATCGCAAGTGTTCCCCTCGATCCCGGCCCTTCGCTTCAATTGCCATCTCCTCTCACCATTGAGCCTACTTTTCTCGGCTCGATCGTCCAAGTCTTTGCCTCGATCGTCTCGGCCAAACCTTCGGCTCGATTGCCAAGCAAGCGCCTCGATCAACCATCTTTCTTTGCCTCGATCATGGCTCAACCAGCGCATCACTCGGCTCGATCATAAAGCCGGCTGCCTCGATCACTCTTCATCATGGCTCGATCACCATGATCGAGCCAAGCGCCTCCGACCCGACCAACTCGGTTTCAGGATGAACCAGACCCAAGATTCAGATTAATCATTATGTTTTGTCTTTTATACGTTTTAGGGCATTTCTGAAACACTGTAAAAGCCCAAAAATGCCTCTATTTCGAAAAAGCTTTAATTTTTAGACATTTTGGGTTTGTTCTTAGGTTTAATTATTTCTTTGTTTTTGCTTTGTTGCTTGTCATGTTCAAACCCAGATTTTTGATTAAGTTTGTGTTTACCTTCTGATTTCTTTATATTCATGCTTAGATTAGGGCTGTGATCTATCTGGTGCATCTTGATCTACATATTTATGCTTTTAATCTTGTTTTCACCTTGATCACTTTCTCTAGTTTGTTATTGTTTCATTATTACTCTGTTTTTCTTGGTTAGTGTTCTTGTTGTTCATCATCTTCATCTTCTGCATCTTTGGGTTTTTCGTTTTGTTTATCATCTTCATCACGTTTTCAACTTAGTGTTCTTGCTGTTCTTCATCGCTGACTTTTAATTCGAATGTCTTGCTTAGTAGTTATGCTTTCCTCTTTTTATGATTTCACACCCAACATGCGTAGTGAGTAGTTCCCTTAGGTTCCTGCGGATGGGGTAGACTAGTGTTGATTTCTTGCTCTTCATGGGTACCTAAGTTTGATTGCATATAGATCCCTTTTGTTTCATTGCTCTTCATGTTGATTTCTTTCTGATCAACTGAAATAGGATATTAGGTATTTCAGCACCCAGAAGGTGTTCAATGAAATACCTGAACATGGTGATTTCAAAGATTTTCATATCCTAGCCTAACGAGAGTTAAGTCTGGTGATTCCTTAGCTTGAAATCATTTACCAAGAGATTGGACTTGGTTGCATATGAATCTACTGTCTAGGGGTTAGCTCATTGTTTGAGGTATGTTAGGTTTCTAGGTAGTTCAGGAAGGATCACTGGTCGATTACTCCCATTCTTAGGAACTGCTTCATTTGACTGCATTTTTACCCAGTTTACTTTTTTGTTTACGTTTCACTAGCTGCCTATCTTTTACTTATGCATGATTTCTTTCATTTTTGTTTTACTTCATGCATGTTTGCTATGTTTAGTTGGTTTAGGAACTATTAGTAAAATCCCCCATCTTTTTATTGAGCTTGAATTAGTAGTTCTACTGCATCTAGAGTGTTAGCATCACACCCATTTGGATTGACAACCTATCTATACTACTGTGACATGTATGTGTGATAGGAATTGATAACCCTTGATACACCAATATACTACTTTGACTACACAACATAAAAAGCTTGTTAGGGTTTATTTCTCGTTCTCTCTCCGGTCCTTCTCGAGCTCTCACTTCTAATTTATGTTCCCTTACAAATCTAAAAAAATCCTCTTTACTTAGCAAATTTTAAAATTGTTGTCATCGTTGCAAGCATTTAACTATTCATCGTCCTCGAAGCAAGTACTGTGACGCACATTATGCCTTTCTAAAACAGATTCTTGCGAGAAAGAACAAATATGAAAATGGAAATCGAATAATTCCCTTTAAACAGCTCCGTCTATACTAAACAAGTTAAAAAATTTATGACGATATCATTTACAACCAATAATCTTCTTACACCCTTCACCAGCGCGGCGTTTGGTATACCATCCATCGGAATTTTTTTTGTATTCTACAGACATATACCTAGCTTACTAAGGCTAATATAGAAATCCCGTTATGACCTTTGTTGTTTTTCGGGGGAAATTCGAAATCTTTACTTTATTTTCTTACGATAGGGTTATGACGAATAGATACGACTTCCTTGATTTGACACAGCCGCCTGACACCTCACACAGACACAGCTGGAAGCTACACTTCTTTCTCCTAGCACGTGTGTAACACTGAATGGCAGCGTCGAGATATCAACGGTATATTATTATCGATAATCTAATTATACGCCGCAATGTACATCCACCTAATTTTCTTAATATTATGTACATTTCGCAAATAAACCCTCTTTTTATCTTATATTTATATCATATTAATTGAATAAATTATAAATGAAAAGTAAAAAATAATAATATTTAATTATTTTTTTGCTTGAAAATTTTTTACAAGTCTTTGAAGCCATATTTTATCCAATGAAACTTTTAATTTTTTTGTAGTAAAAGCCATAGAAACCAACTATTTTTTCCTTCTTTAATTTTTAAAAGCTATCAGTGGGCTACCTTTTGATAAGTTTTAATGTTTTATAAATATGACATAAAATAATTCCATATTTTATAAAAGCATATTAAAAGATACTAAACTTTATTCTAATAAAAGATATTTCTAACATAACTAAGTAAAACTATAGTCTGAAAATAATTTTCATTTAAAATCAATAAAAGAGTTAATAATTTTGAGCATACATAAAAAATAATAGTTTGTAAACTTTTGTTTTGTCATTGTATAATTATGATTATGACATAATATTATTTTAATAAATATTTTTTATCATTAAAAGTAGCAGTCACACCTTTTTCAGTTTGGGTTACCAATTAGACTTTTATTATCATTAAAAAAAAGTCGTGGAAGCCAAAATCTCTGCAGTCAAAAGTCTACAGCAAAAAGCAACAATTATAGTTGTTACCAATCAGACCCAAAAGCTTTAGAAGAAATATTTTTCAGGTCGATTCAAAGTGTGTAGTTGACATTTTAAGTACAAGGGTAGATAGCTCACATCTTTTGTCCTTCCTGTTATGTTTGTGCCAATGCTGCATTTCTATAGACTAGTTAGCCAGGTTGATGCATGTTTACAGAGAATCGAATAGGATAGCTGATTGATTAGCTACTTTTAGCTTTTCGTTGCCATTAGATTTTCATAGTTTTGAGTCGATTCCAGACTCATTTATTTTCCTTTTTTAATGAGGATTCTGTAGTTCATTTTTTCTACAAAACGTTTTGATGTAATTCTTTTAATAACAAAGGGGACATTCCCCTGTGTTCTACCAAAAAAATATTTTGTATGAACGTATTAACAATAACTCAACAAAAAAATGACTAGTCAAATGGTTAGAAATCTTGTGTTTAAATGTCAGCTTCTGCAGGAGGTTCCACTATGCCCTTATCTTTTTATACTTAGTACGAAGGTTCTGATTGAAAATATAAAAATGGCAGAGTTTGAAGGAAAGATTACTAGTATTAAAATCGCCCGTGAGGGTCCATCAATAACTCATCTTCTATTTCGCATATGATAATATTTTCTTCTATAAAGCAAAGATGAACCAATGTAGAGAGGTGATGGATATCATTGGAAGATATGGTTATGCTTCATGAGATCAAATAAATTTTTCTAAATGGTCGGAAATATTTGTGAAGAGGATTACCAAAGATTTTGGTAAAGAGTACACTAGGAATATAAAATGAGGGAAGTATGGGCACATATTTAGGGATCCGGGAAAGCCTCACTGTTTCGAAGATTAAAATTTGTAACTACATTAAGGAGAGATTGAATGGTAAGATAAATGAATGGGCAGAAAATTCTTATCAAAGGGATGAAAATATATTCTAATAAAGTCAATTGCGATTGCATTACCATCATATATTGTGTCATGTTTCAAATTGCCCCCAGGGGCTTCTAGAAAAGTTAAAGAATGCAATCACTAGGTTTTAGTGGAGTTCGAATGGACGAGATCGTGGGGGTCCATTGGATAGCTTGGGACATCTTTGCTCGGTGAAAAAAGAAAGTTGTCTACAATTCCGATATTTGGAAAAATTAAACACGGCAATGCTTACCAAACAATACTGGAGGATAATTTAGCATCCACAAATTTTAGTTACTCGGGTGTTGAAAGGGAGATATTTTAGGACATCAAATCATGTGCTTGCACGAGAAGCATATCTCCTGGAAGCGCATTTATGCCGCACAAAAATTAATCCTAAACAGTATGTGATGGGGTGTTTGCTCTGGTAGTGCGATTTTGGTTTGGAGGGATCGTGGATTTCGGATAAGAGGGCACGTCCAGCTTCTGGACCCGAAAAATACGTGTACCCGAATTCAAAAGTCAGTCAGTTGATCGATTCAGGTACACATACATGGAATATTACACTTTTACAGGGCTTATTAAGCTACAAGGACTTTCGTCTGGTGCATGGCATGTATCTCAGCCAAGTTGTAGATCAAGATAAACTACTATGGCAATATAATAAGTTCGGTAGTTACATAGTTAAATCAGGATATTGATTGGCGCGGAATATGGACAAGGAAATGATAGTTGGACCATCTTTTACGGGAATGAAAGCCTAGGTGTGGCGTTTGGAAGTACCTCCAAAGTTAAAACATTTTTTGTGGCAATCACTAACACGTTCTTTCGTGGTAACCCATGGTTTGATTCATCATGAATTAAATGTGAAAATATTTGTAAAATGTGTGGATTTGATGATGAGACCATTAACGATGCCTTTTTCCAATGTCTTACTTCGTCTCGGATTTGGGAAGATTCTGATATCTCTATGCAAAATGGAGTATTTCCGACAATCTCTATTTATGAAAAAATGGATAATCTTTTATGGAGGCAAAAACGGGTCCGGTGAAAGATACTAGTTGTTTTTGCTTGGATAATTTGGTCAATCTAGAAAGCACACAACTCCAAAGTTTTCGAAGGAGTTATTCAAGATCCATCATATATTTTTCTCTAGGATGAGGCCCAAATAGAAACAAATTCTAAACGTCAACCTTATTTTGCAGAAGGCGTTTAAAACATTATGTGTCAAATAGACGGTTCTTGGAAAGCATCGGATGTCAGATCTAGTATAGGGTAAGTTTGTGTCTCTAGAGAAAAAAAAAATCGTGCAGGTTGGTGTAAAAGCATTCAACGGAGTATCTCCCCGCTCCACACGGAGTTAGAAGCATTGATGTGGGCACTACAAAGTTGTGTCGGTCACAGATTGAAGTATAGCAAGTTTGAAATAGATAGCGCAGAACTTGTCTCCATGTTCGAATCCCCAGAGCGATGGCCAACATTCTCTAATTGGTTACAAGACTTCGAAGTTTTACGTTGTTCTCTCCCTTTTTTCTCTCTTTCCTTCTTACCTCGTCTATGTAATCAAAAGACAGATAAACTAGCTCGCTCAACGAGAGTATTTCTTGTTGACAGTGGCGAATCCACATTGAAGAGTATGGGTTCATTTGAATTCAATGACTTTTTTACTATTATAAATGTTATAAATACACATTAAATCATTGTATATTTGAGCCTAGTTAAATCATATGTTTGAACACAATCCAATTTAATTTTGATTTTAATTTCATAAAACTATATATGTTTATTGGTTTTGAAGTTGTTACACCAAATATAACTTTTCAGATATTGCTTTGTAATGATATATATATATATGTTTTAATAACTTTATTTTGACCTTATTAAATAAATTTTCACTGCTTGTTGATCGGTCTTCATGACTACTGGGTCGACCCACCCCAATGTCAAAGAAGAAACGTCTTAATTTCATAACGTATACATATTTATTGTAATCGCATGGAGAGGCGTCTAATGGTCATCCACATTGGCGTTGATAATTGATTATGAATTAACAAGTTTTTTCTGTTTCAAAATTTTTCTTTTGTTTACTTTATCTTTGGTTTTTCAGTAAGAAAAATATAAAAGACCAACACAGCAGATTCACGAAAATAGTCATTATATGATAATTTACATAAGAATTTTTGACAAAGCATATATATATATATGGGTATAATATTCGACTTTCACATATATAACTTAACCCCTGATTTATAAAATTACCTGGCCACAACATATAACATTCTCCCTCTCTTTCTTTAAAAACTTTACCTTCTCGGATGGTGAATAACCATTTGAGTTCCTTCGAATAGGTCTGGTAAGTAACCCTCCAGCTCATCTGGTGTGTACTTTATGTACTTTCCAGCATGCCTACCACCTTCTATTTGACTCTTGTTCCTTCCAAAGAAAGCCCTGTATGCCGGAATTACTTTCTCCGATATCGATATTCTCAACTCTTCTCGAAGTTGAGGATCCGGTACCTTCCAAGCTGTTTGAATCTTATATAGCTCTTCAAAACTGGCATTGAACCCTCTGAATCTATCTTTTAAAGCTATTTTTGAGGAACTACTTGAATTGTTGCTTCTTTGCCCATAACTCGGGCTACCACTTGAGCCTCCTCCGCTCATACTTTCTTCCCTCAAAGCAGATATCACACGGCTCCATGAAGCCCTGAGGTATCCTGTAGCATATTGACGTATCTGCCCTCTTCGTTTTCTTACCCAATCATCACCTAAGAGTTTACCAAGCTCAGAATCTTTAACCTTCTGAACTATGTAGTAGATGTTGTTCATTCGAAACACATACTGTAACCCACCATCTTCATACAACTTTGATTTCTCTTCTAGATTTGATTCTAAGGATGTAATCAATCTTAGCAATCGTTTCGCAAGAGGAGACATTTCCTCTGTATAATCCGCTCCAGATAAATCATATGATTCATCATTCTCCATAAGTGAATTCAAGGTAATTGCATAATCCACAATCAATTTCATGTAGTTCATCACATAACGTATCATTGGATGAACCTCGCCATTTGTTGTCGGTTTCTTCGATGTCTCATTCCGAATATTATTCTCAAACTCAACAAAAGTCCCTCTCGCAGCATCACCCAGTATTTCCAACACTCCCTTGGCCTCGTTACACACAAAAGTGTCAGTAACCATCATCTCTAGGTCCTGCAACACATTAGCCAATGCATCGTACATGTCTAGAATCCTAAACAACTTCTCTGAGGATCTTCTACCTATTGCCACAGCCTCTCCAAAATTCAACAACTGCATCACACAGCTTTTTGTTGTCTCGTTAAAGCAGACTTCTTTGCCCTGCTCTGAACCGTTAAAAATCTCATCACAAAGCTTCTTTTCACCAGCTAGAAGAACCCTAACAGTGATCTTAACAGCTTGAATCCATACCTTCATCTTCTCGTCCATAGACTTCCAATCAATCCGCTGCACTTCTTCTATGCTCAGCTTCTCCACACCAAGAATCATCAAACATTCGTCCAAAGCATCACGCCTCACTGAGCTATAAACCTGAACACACTCCTTCTCATAACCAGCTCGAATCATCCTCTCTGCAATCTCTTTCAAATCTTCAACTGCAGTCGGATTAATCAAATCAACCCAAAGATCACACCCGATGCTTCCTCCTCTCTCATGGAACAGCCTCCTTCTACTCCCACTACCACTACCACTACTTTCTCCATCAGCAACCAAACCAAAATTCTCAAAATCCTCAACAACATCGCCATCTGCAAAGGACAGCGAAACACGCCGCATCGAGCCATAGAGTCTCTCGGCATCCAAAGGAACGGTGTTTCGAATCAGTATACGTCGAAATTCATCCTCAAGCAGAGACATAGTCACCTGCAACGCCCTATCGGCTCGGTCCATCAAATCAGGTTTGTTCTCGGATGAAAGATCCTCAAGGAGAGAGATAACATCATCAACAGCTGAGAGAAACTCCGTCGCTTCCTCCGGAGATTCATCAAAGGAGAGAGAAAAGGAAGAGTAACGGTGGTTACCATAAGACGAAGACGAGTGGCGAGAGGAATCGTTGTCACCGTCACCGTCCCAACGATGGATGACAGACTCGGCGGTTTCCAAACGAGCCAAAAGAGCGTCGTTCTGATCCTCCTCCTGGTTAGTCATCACTGTCTTGATATTGGACAAACGGTTATCGAAGCTGGAAAAGATAAGAAGCATATCCTCACGAACCTCTTTAGGCGTGTTCAAACTATTCACGATCTGTTGCGCCGTCGCGAGAACACGATCCTCAGCTCCTGCTCCGGCGCTGATACTCGCAGCCGTGGTTGTTGTAGCAGCCATCTGGCGAGGGAAACGAAACGAAACTAGCGATGGATAACAAACTGAGAGGAAGGTGAATCAAAAATCTGATCGAAAATGTTGTTGGGAGATTGAAGAAGGAGAGTAATTGCTAGGGTTTGAGTGGGAACAAGATTGCGATATTGATAAACAAGGGATTTTTTTTGGTCCTGCAGAAAAGTCCTCTAAACGTTTTCGTTGACCAATTACAATAACGCTTTTTTTTTTCACTGTTTCTTTTTCTTCTTTGCTAACCAAATCAAATCTTTTTCTCCCCTTTTTCTTAACTTTTCCCACTTTTTTCCTGTGATCTACTATAAAAATTAGATCAAGACTGATGTTTATTGACTAAACAAGGTGTAAAATGCTTTTATTGTTGTGTAATAATACTTTAATATTATATTATTATAAAGAGAGAGGATTCTCTTGTTTCTTCTTTGAACGTAAGAGAGAGTACAAATGTAAGAAGAGAAAAGAGTGATTTGAAGTGTGTTATCCTTTCATTTCGTAGGATTTATATAGTAGTGCAACACTACATACAATCAATATGTATAGTTTAGTAATTACAACATTTATTGAATGTTACCTAAATGGATAATACTCATAGTATTTATGCATGTAATAATACTCATCTTTATTATCCATTTAGAAATCGTGTACCGTTAAAAACCTTATCATGGAAAAACCCAATGGGATAAAAACTATGACAAAGAAAAAAAGAGAGTATCTCCGTGGAAGAGATGTGTATAATTTTGTCTTCACAAGTCACGTAGGTGACGCATTCCAATGCTTTGAATATGCTTTTCGAAATACTGTTGTAGCTTGTTAGCACGAGTTATATGCTATATTATATGTTTCATATCGTTTTCATAAATGCTATGTATACGGCAGTCATCATAGATACCCCCTACGATAGCATTTTTTCGTTATGCTACGAAATGAGCGTTTATGATAGCAATAAATAGTTGATGTTATTAATGAATCTATGGTAATATTAGTTTTTCTTACAAATTGATTATGATATGTATTTCGTGCCATGGTAGGGACTTTTACAATAGCATTAGCTTATACTGGTAATTGCAGTTCATACGTGCTATACTATATTTTGTAATAGCATTATAATATGTTATTATAGTTTAAATTATAATACCTATTAAATGCTATGATTTTAAAGCATAACTATTTTTTTAGCTATTGATTTGTTTCTTGTAGCTATGATTTTTTTATTTTCCATTATTTGTATTCAAAACAGAAACTTCATAAGAAAACAGACTAATACATAAAATATTTTCCAACTACATAAGTTATTGTACATACTTGTCACTAATAAGTTCTAAAACAAAAAAACAGTACTAAGGCATAATATCGTAGATCAAATTCATTAGCCTTAAAACACACAACAAAAAGTCTTAAAACTAGCTAAGACTGGACCTAATTTCTTCATTCTCATGCAGGCTGTAACAATTAAAACTCTAATCAATTAAGCAATTACATATGCATATGTTTAAACATACAAAGTAGAATACTTACATCATCTTATAATATGACCAATTTATCAATTGGCCATGCAATTGATGAACCATGTGCATCTTTCAAACACTCTATTTCATCTATTTTCCTCCAAACTTCTGCATCATCTACAATCACTGCATCTAGCCATACTCTAGCTGCTTTCAGACCCAAGCGTACAAAGTGGACCATTTGAGCTGGGTATGTTGAATACACACAACCTTCAGCAACAACTTGTTTCTTCTCACCAATGTCCATAAGTTTGCACTTCTGATTTTGTTTCATGGCTTGAGATCCATGCTTAATCAGACACTTTACAATAGACATGTTCAGAATTTAAAACACAAAGATTAATAAAACCATATAAATGAAAATATGTTATACTTTTACCTGATCAGTTGCTGGAGAATCCTCAGGAGTTGATGTTGTTGCTACTGATATTGGACCTTTACTAACACTATTACCAGTAGGAGACTTAGAAGGAACATATGCAACTTTCTTACCTGTTTCTTTTGCACGTCCTATTGAAGGCACGATGTTTGGAGTAGGAGATTGTTGTCTTGTTGCTTCTGTTGGATTCTCGAAGATAACTTTGTGAGCAGGCCATGATATGAAAGAGTGTAAGCAGTCTTCAAGGTATGACATATCCATCGTAGGCCTCCATAAATATGTTCCGACCTCATGTACAACATCCAAGAACACTTTAACTACTTTAGGTCCTAAAGGAAGTCCATTAACCAATGCTTTTGGTTCTTTTGTCTACCAACGCCCTTCACCGACCACTACATTATCATCAGACAAGTCCAGTAGTTTGCATTTGTTGAGAGAATTTTCTCTCGAGCCCTATCAAACACATTAACAATCTAACTCATCATATGCGAAATCATGACCTTCATTAGTACATTAGTGCAAGATAAAAACATATACCAGTGGTGCAATGTCTTTTGGTTCAAGCCCCAGACCTAGTTCGACACATTTATTCTTTGGCCATGCAATAATTTGACCAACAGCTTCCTTAATTGTACTTATTTTACTCGCAGGTATCCAGAGGAATGCTTCAGGTTCAGTAGCAACTTCAACCAAGACTTTATAACCCTTAGGGCCTAATCGGCTGTCATTCACTATGTCCTTTTGGTCATAAGAAAGGATACGACCCTCACCAACGATCCCATCTTCATCAGCCTAATCAATCAATAGACACCTCTTTTGAGATCTCTTGTTCACACTCTGTTAAATGGTCAGTGGTAAAAATGTGAGTGTGTAAAAATCATTGATCTCATATATATTACTTACTCTTGCAGCCGAGTTTTCCCTCATTTCAGTGTCTTCTCTCTGTAACATAAACACAACATAAGTCTTATTATTATGTTTTAACCACTTATCTTTATGTATTATTGAAGATGTATCTAACCTGGTTTTTGACTTTCGCAAGTTCAGTCTGTAACTCATTAACCTTTTGGTGGAGATGGATATGCTTCTCTTGCATTTCAGAAATAAACTTGTGGTTGACATTGAAGCAAGCTAATTTCGTCTTACTAATTTTTATCCCCATTGCTCTCATACGACAAGGATTATCAAGTCCTATCACCTGGATGAGTGTAACTTCATCTGGATTGTTACCAGTCCGATTAGCAATCTCAGCTGCCTTTTGCTGTATAACACATAAAAATAAACCAGAAACATTAATAGTAACCCACAGAAAAATAAACCAGAAACATTAAACATTAAACCAGAAACACTAACAATTTTCTCAGCATCATTAGTGTTGATAGGAGTTCCATCTTCTCTTGTACGTGACTTCACCCATACTTTAAGTCTATACACTTCAGATGGGTCGTCAGAACTATTTTTATAATGCAAAATGACATGTCACTAGCCTTGTTTATACATTATAAATGAAACAACAACAAGATAGTATGCTAACCATCTTTTCTGCTAGTCTAACCATTCTCTTTCGACTACAAGTGTGAGGAGTATGTTTCTTTCTCCTCTCCTTGTAGCTATCACTCAGAACATGTTATGTGTATGTCAATATGTAATATAATTAGTAATAAAGATCGTAATCAACTCGAATTTGTATACCTTTAATTATGGGCTTGTCTTCAACTTAACAAATTTGCGCCACTCAGTTGGAGGAACATTCTTAGGTCTGATATACATCCTTTGTTGGCTATTATCAGCTTTATTGATATGAGTAACTAGGCGTAACTTAGATGATCTCCATAAGGCTCCCATCTGCTTAAGAATTATAGCCCTTTGGTAGTCCTCATCAAGTTGAAACCTTGCCTGCAAACATAGTTAGCAAACAAGTAATCAGTAACTTGAATAATTCCATAAATTTGATTGTTTTTATATATTTTATATATACTGTCACCTTGACTGATTTCCAGAGTACAGTCTTCACTTCTTCAGTTATTTTTTTCTAATTTTCTACTGTAACAGGCACGTGTTCCCTTACCAAGGGACCTAGATATGAAGATAGGTTGACTGAACCAGGACCATAAGCTTCCCCCATAAAAGTGAAATCCACATGAACTCTAGAATTTGGATCTTTGGCTAGGTCTCCCATCATTGTTGGTCCACGTTTTCTCTTACGGCTACTTGCAACTTGAGTCTCCTGAGTACGTTCTATCTCACTTTCATGCTCATCATCATTTTTTTGCTCTGGTTCTTGATCATTGTCTTGTTCTACCACATGTTCTTCATCATGCACTACACCCTGCATATCTTGCTCTGGTTCCTTGATAACACTTGAATTTCAGGATTTTTACATATCATTTCTTGTTACTTTTTAGTTCTTTAGGATTGCATTTGACATGTTTATAGTTAATTTCTGCAAGTTTGTGGTTTTTACAAAGTTTTGCATTAGATTTGCATTTGCATGCATTTTGGAGATTTTTCAGGACTTTCAGGAGTTTTGAGGAAAATTTAGAAAACATCACCAAGTCATTGAAAACTTCAGGACAAGCTGCGTTATCAACCAAATGATCAAGCTGCATTTCAAGGTGAG
>OVBE01000336.1:0-54022 GCA_900406425.1 Iberis pinnata
ATAATAACCCTAACACTTTATTATATACATATGTGACCCCAAAATTAAATCTTACACATAATTCTCGCCCAAACACTTTTATCGAAGTCTTTATATTGTTTGTCAATGGCGGAGACATGCAGTCGCCGGCGCCACCTTCAATCCGATCTGGTTTCAATCTTTGCGGTTCTTGGTTTGGAAATCATTTTAGTTGGGCTGGTCTCGATCGCTTATTTTCAGAGTTAGATAAGTAAATTTCTTCTTTCTTTTGTCAACATAGTCTAGTGATTATTGGTTAAGACCACTTTTTACCTCCACATCCACTAAAGATTGAACCACATTAATAGTGGTAATGTCTTTTTGAGGATAGCCATTAGGCTAGACAAGTTACATAAGTAAATTGTCCACGAATATTCATTATAATTGTGTATTTTAATGTATTATTGTATCAGAAAAAAATATTCTTTGCTATTATGGAAAACGTAAAATGAAAATTTTGTTTATGAGGCAATAATTTTGAACATGATTTGTCTTTCTTGTGGTATATAATATGTTGAATTCATTTCATTCTCATGCTATAGATTCTCTTTCAGTTTTTCATATTTTCTCGGTAATTTTTTCATGGACATGTTATAAGTGGACATGAAGACAGAGGAAGAAAAAAGAAAGCGACGAAAATTTAGGGGAGAATAATAATTAAACTGAGAAAATAGTGTGACATGAGATCCTTTAACTTTCTAAAGGGTAGTTTGATTTTTTTAATGGAGAATTAGATAAAAGAGATTTCTTTTATCTGTGTTTACGAAATTAACTTGTTTTAAAAAAATCAATTTATATATAATATATCTTTGTCTTATTCATATCTACTAATATTACTTCAATATCTCATGTTGACAATATATTTCCTCCTCAAAAGTATCATATAACACCAAATGTCTTCATACTTATGGTCTGGTTCTACTTAATCCTATTTTGGAAGTTAAATATGTATTTCCCCCTCCCCCTCCCCCCAATTCAAAACATCAAAACTTAATTACATAAACTCATTGGTTTTATTGGTTTCCTTGTTAAACCAAATGTAAACATATATAAACTGAAATGAGTTGACCAAACATAAACTACCAATCTAAAACCCGACCCGCAACTGAATACCAAAATACCGAATCATGTTATGAAATTACCCTAACATCAACGAACCCTAAAACTGAAACCCAAAAAAATTGACCCCAAAAAATTTGCGAATCATCATGACCAATTTATCAGGGGCTTCGAGTGGATTATCAACCTTCCATGGAAGAGTTAAAATTGCGGGGTTTCCTAAGAAATGTTGGTGTGGAGGACAAATTCTGTTCAAAATATCAAGATCCAGAAACAATCTCTATAGAAGACACTTCCGATGTGCATTTGCGGTAGCTAATAAGGTAAGTTTAATGGCGTTCGTCCAATTTTTGACAAATGGTGTTTTATATTTGATTTTGAAAAAAAATTTGGTTTATATGTTGTAATGTCGATTTTTCTTGTTGATTAAAGGGTTCTATTTTAATGGTTATTAAGTTTTACAATCAATGTTGTTCTCTTTTTTATTTTGTAGTTTATTGATGACAATCACACTTTCAAGTGGGTTAATGAAGCATAAGTTAATGAGATAAATACATTGACCAACAATAACCTGATACTAGAGCTGGAGATAAAAGAGACTAGGAGGGAAAAAATGGAGTTTGAGAAGATTAAGCTGCATTTTGAGAAAGATATATATGAGCTTGGGGAAGGAAGATCCAAAATGATGAAAATCATGTTCCTTCTTGTACTTGTTGGAAGCTTAGTTATGATTGAGATCTTCAAAATTCCAGGTTAAGATTCATACCAAACACTTGCAGTCACTATCACTTTCTTCTTTATTAAACTTTATTAGACATATGTTACGATAGTATTAGCTTTTGAAAGCATGTGTTTCTTTGTTTATTGTTCTATATATTGAAATATCTTAAAAGCTCAATGTAATGTTTGGTGTGTGTGTGTTTATATGTCAAAGAATATAGACAAAGTTATTGGATTTCATTAAAAATAACTTAGTTTAACCAAAACAGACCTATCAGTGTCAATGCATCACAAAAACAGACCAAACAATGCATCAAAACAGACCATACACTGCATCACAAAAACATAATCGACACTGCCATCAACAATGCATCAAAAGAGATCTGAGATTCAACAAAAAAAGACCTACACCCTACACTACCATCACAAAAATAAACTCGACATAATCTCAATCTTCAGCCATTTGAGTTATATTTCATTGAGAAGATTCTCCTTAAGAAGCCTATATAACCACACATGAAAGATAATTAAACAATAACAATATGGTTAAATAAATTCTATTTAAACTAGAAACATCACATATATAGATTTCTTTTTGTGAAACCTAGAATTGTGATTAGTCGCACCACATACTCTACAATGCATTACTCTTTTTAGTTTTTTTTTTGTTGTGTCTTTGTTGGAGTTTTTCTTTTCTTTCTTTTGTCCTTGTTCTTTTTCTTTTTCCTTTTCGTTTTGGGATGTGGTGGCTCATGTGGTTGGTGGACCATTACGAGTTGCAGTAAATGACAAAAATCTAGCTCCTCTTAATGATATTAAACCTTCTTTATAGGTTCTCTTCCATGTATTTGTCCTAAACCAATGACAAACAAAATTTTCAAACTTCTTGTTTCTTTGAAAGTAGGACTCCATAAGCATGCTTACATGGAATACCGCATATATCCCATTTACAGAAAGTACAAGTCATCTTCCCTAAGCACACACAGTATGAACAACCACCAAGGATAGCTTCATTCATTTGACTACTGTTGATCATAAATCTACACTCTAAAGCTTTATAATACAATTGTGCAAGAAAATGAGACACATATGGTGTACAAATCCCTTCGTGGCCATGAGACATAGATGACCTTCTTGCAATATACACCATTAAAATTCTTCTTACAATCTCTAGCATAGGGACAAAAGACTTTTTCCTAGCATTTATTAGACTATAGTCATATATATAATGATATTTTCATACTTATGTAAATATATATAATTACCATAGATAGATAAGCTACAATGTATATATTCTGTTCATTGCCTAAATGATAATTACCTTTGATCATTAGCCAATATGGTATAAGAGCTGATCCTTTTACCCTAGCCGTTCTCCCTTTCACGTTAAAGAGCCTTCTTCTTTTCTCTTCTTCTTCTTCTTCTTCCTCGTGAATCACTCTGTTTTTTATATTTCCTTTCTTTTATTCTCTCTTATTCTTCTTCATCTCGAGTCCTCTGTTATTACATGTGTCTCTGTTTCTTTTACTTGAATCTCTCCCTTTCTCTGTTGATTCTTTTCATTGGCTCTCATCATGTCCGAGACTTCAGGGCATATCGAACACACCTCTGTCTTTGATGTTCACAATCCCAAGGCTACACTTCTATCCATCAACATGAACAACATTGTGAAACTTGACTCAACCAATTACCTGATTTGGAGCAAACAAATCAAAGCCTTGCTCGAGGGTCATGAATTGCATCGGTTCCTCACACCGTCCACATACATTCCGGCGTCAACAGTTACCTTTGAAGGTGTGGTGAAGGAAAATCCGGACTACATCGCTTGGAATAGGCAAGACAAGCTTCTCTTTAGTGCAATGCTTGGTGCGATTTCACCATCGGAATAGTCTATTTTTTCGAGTGCCACAACCTCTGCGGATATTTGGGATTCCTTGGCTACTGCCTTTGGTAATCCATCAAGAGGTCATATCAAACAGCTTAGATTTCACATCAAAAGTTGTGTCAAAGGGAGTAAAACTATTACCGAATATCTTCGAATTCTCAAATCTAAAGCTGACGATCTTTCAATGCTTGGTAAGCCCATGGAACATGAGGAGTATGTTGAGCAGGTACTTGTAGGTCTCTCTGAAGATTACAAACCAGAAGTCGATGCCATACATGGTCGGGACAAAGCCATCACATATGTCGAACTTCATGAAAGGCTCCTGAACCGTGAAGCCATGATTCTCTATTCTGACACAACCTCGGTTCAGCATGTTGTGGCACATGTAGCCGAAACCAGAAGATCTCAACCTTGGTGCACACAAAATCAGTCCAATTCTAACTCACGGTCCCGTCACAATACTCAGTTTCAACCTCGTCACAACAACACTGGATTCAATCATTCATACTGTCCTCACAACACCAACAACTACAGTGGTCCACGCTCTTATCAAGGCCGTTGTCAAATCTGTAGTGTACATGGTCACAATGCACGTTTTTGTCATGAATATCGCCAATCTCGTGGTCCTCAACACCAGCCTTGGTCATCGGTTCCTAACTCACGGCCGTGGCAACCTACCGCAAATCCGGCGCAATTATCCGACTCTTCAACGTGGCTTCTTGACTCCGGTGCCAGCCATCACATGACTTTGGACCTTGTCAATCTCTCCTTGCACACTTCTTTCTACGGTAGTGATGATGCACAACTCGGTGATGGCTCCGGCTTACACATCACTCATTCCGGTTTGCTTTCTACACCATCTTATACTACACCGTTTTCTTTACGTAATGTTTTATGTGTGCCTTATCTTTCGAAAAATTTAATTTCGGTTTTGCAATTATGTCTTACTAATGGAGTTGCTGTCACCTTTACTCCTACCTATTATCAGGTGAGAGACCTCCACACCGGAGCTCTTCGTCTTGAAGGCAAGCCTAAATACGGCACTTATGAGTGGTCGATTCGTTCTACTTCTAAGTCTCCTATTCTTGCTTTTGCTTCTTCCCTCAAGACTAGTCTAGTTGATTGGCATTCTAGACTAGGACATCCTGCTGTTGCTATTTTAAAAACTATTGTTTCTCAGTTTAAATTACCTGTTTTGTCTTCTGCTTCAATTCATGAACCTTGCGTTGCTTGCTCTATTAATAAGATGCATAAATTGCCTTTTCATGAATCCACTCTTAAATCATTACATCCACTTGATATTGTTTTCTCTGATGTATGGACTTCACCTATAATTTCTCATGATGGCTATAAATATTATGTCATTTTTGTAGATCATTTCACACGCTATACTTGGTTATATCCTTTGAAAAATAAATTGCATGTGCTTGATGTGTTTGTTAAATTTAAGACGCTTGTTGAACATAAATTTGATCTCAAACTTAAAACGCTATATTCAGATAATGGTGGAGAATATGTGGCTCTTAGATCTTTTTTATCCATTCATGGTATTTCCTTTACTAGTCCACCACACACACCAGAACATAATGGCATTGCCGAACGTCGACATCGCCATATTTTTGAAACCGGTTTAGCTCTACTTTCTCATGCATCTATTCCTAGAACTTATTGGACTTATGCTTTTTTACTGCGGTTTATTTAATTAATAGGATGCCTACTTTGGTTTTACTTAACTCTTCACCCTATCATCATCTTTTCCGGGTTTCACCGAATTATCTTAAATTATGTGTCTTTGGTTGCTTGTATTTTCCTTGGCTCAAACCGTATACTTCTCATAAATTAGATCCTCGTTCTTCTCCTTGTGTTTTTAGGCTATTCTACTTCTCAAAGTACATACATATGTCTAGATCGTTCTAACTCTCGGGTGTATATATCTCGACATGTTGTTTTCCATGAAACCGTGTTTCCCTTTAGTCTTGCAGGACTTATGACTACTCCTGGCATTGCTGGAACTTTTGATCAGACCTCCACCTTGTTCCATTCACCTATACGTCCAGCCCCTTTGTATGAATTACCATCGAGATTACCAGCCACATAACCCGGTCTTCTTCCTACACCAACACCGCCTACTTCCCAACATCAGCCGCACATGTCTCCTTCCTCTTCGTCATTACCTATGACTACTGATCCTAGTCTAGCTCCTCCGTCATCCTCGACACCATCAACACAGCCACCTCAATTGATACCTTCTCCTCAACATGGTCAACCGGCACAAGAGGCTCAACAAGAACAGACACCTACACGACGAAGCACACGCACACGCAAACCGCCGGCTAAGCTGAATCTTCACACAACCATTCATCAAATCTCGGAAACAACACCTAAAACCGTAGCACATGCCCTTCAAGACTCTCTTTGGCGTCAAGCCATGCAATCGGAGATTGATTCATTATTACGCAATAACACATACTCTCTTGTTTCTCCTTTTTATGCATCTAATGTTGTTGGTTGTCGCTGGATATTTACAATTAAACGTTTGTCTAATGGTGCAGTTGACAGATATAAAGCGCGCTTGGTAGCTAAAATCTTTCATCAAAGACCCGGCATTGACTTCAAGGATACATTTAGCTCGGTTGTTAAACCGGCGACTATTCGACAAGTTTTGAGCATTGCCGTATCATGCAATTAGCCGCTTCGTCAACTTGATGTCAACAATACAACCTCCTGGTTTCCATGATCCTCTCCAACCCACGTTTGTATGTAAGCTACATAAGGCGATTTATGGACTTAAACAGGCACCTCGTGCGTGGTACAATGAACTCCGGAGTTATCTTATTGAATATGGATTTATCAACTCTCTTGCCGATGCTTCTCTTTTTGTCTACAACAAACACGGGGTCTTGCTCTACATGCTCGTCTATGTCGATGACTTAGTCCTAACCGGCAACAACCCAGACCAGCTTCAACTCTTTATACAATCACTCTCCAACCGCTTCTCTCTCAAAGATCTCAATGACTTATCTTATTTTCTTGGTATTGAGGTTAAGCGTTCTCCCCAAGGACTTTTACTAACCCAAACTCGTTACATTGCAGATTTGCTTCATCGGACCAAGATGGTTGATGCCAAAGTTGTCCCAACACCAATCTGTCCAACCACGACGCTAACTCTTCGTGATGGAGATCCACTTACTCATCCTAAGGAGTATAGGGCTGTCATCGGAAGCTTACAATATCTATCCTTGACTCGCCCGGACATTAGCTTTATCGTTAACAAACTCTCCTAATTTATGCATTGCCCGACAACTACTCATTGGGCTGCCGCGCAACGCATCCTTCGTTACCTTGCGGGGACAATGCACAAAGGTATTTTCTTCTCTTCCCGAAACTCACGACTAATACATGCATTTACTGATGCAGATTGGGTTGGAGATCGCGATGATTTCAAATCTACCGGTGCATACCTTGTCTATTTTGGGAGTCACCCCATTGCGTGGTCTTCAAAGAAACAAGGCGGGCTCGCACGTTCATCACAGAAGCTGAATATCGCTCAATTTCCGCAACAACAACCAAACTCTTATGGCTCTTCTTCTGCTACGGGAACTCGGAATCAAGCTCACCAACACTCCCACTATCTACTGCGACAACAAAGGTGCTACTTATCTCAGTGCTAATCCCGTCTTTCACTCTCACATGAAACATCTCGCCCTCGACTACCACTTCGTTCACCAACAAGTACAAACCAAACAACTCCGGATGCAACATGTCTCAACTCATGATCAACTCGCCGATGTCCTTACCAAACCTCTCAACCGTGCTCGTTTCCAATACATGTGCAACAAGATTGGTCTCACCACCGGTGCTCCATCTTGAGGGGGGATATTAGACTATAGTCATATATATAATGATATTTTCATACTTATGTAAATATATATATATATACTTACCATAGATAGATAAGCTACAATGTATATATTATGTTCATTACCTAAATGATAATTATCTTTGATCATTATCCAATAGCATTGATAATTGAACAGTTAAAAGATTCTATGAAATTTTTTTCCACATACTCACAGAAATTACCATCCCCAGAGAATACTCTGCACCAAGTCTTTGGGTTTGACTTCATTACATCATTATACACTCCAATCTCATAATGAAGAGCATGTCCAAGTATTCCATATATTTTGTCTCGTTGTAACTCCATGTTAGATTCCAAATTAGAGGCTTCATTTGTTTTTTTTGTTCCCATTATTTTTTTTCCAAGTTCTAATATATGTGTCTAACACACATTATGTGTTCAATCATAGGTAACTCCAACTCAACAGCTTTGATCAATCCCTAAAACAAACAACAAAAGCATATAAACATATTAAATTTCATGTGTCTGATTTTTAAACACTAAAATCAGAGCTTACAATTATAAAAAAGCAGAATGAACAAATTAAACAGACTAAAATCATTACAATGTAGATTAATGCAACCAAGAACAAATAATAAACTTATTAAAAACCAGACTCATTAAACCAGACTCAGATTAATGCAACCAAGAAAAAACCAAAAACTCATCAAAAACATACTCAAATCCAATATAGAATGTACCTTTTGCTTATCCTAAATTAAAATGAAGTCTTGCTCATCTTTTAGATCCATGTTTTTCTTGATTTTTTTCACAAACCAATGCCAATTATTGGTGTTCTCCACTTGAACATAAGCTCATGATATTGGATAAATTGCATTGTTTGCATCTATACCTAATGCAACTAAAAGTTGGTCTTTCATTTTAGATCTCACAAAGCAGACATCTACACCTATTAATCGCCTATAAATTATTTTCCATGTTAATCTTAGAATGTCAAAGCACATGTAGAACCTATTGAACACATCTTCTTCATCAGAATTTGTGTATTTGTCAATTATCATTGTCGAGTTCTCGTTTGAATGCAAAAGCTCAACCCCGTACTCCATAAGTCATTCAAACTGCCCATCATATTCCCTTTCAGTCCACCTAAGTGCCTTGTTCTTAACAGCTTGACATTGCAGTCTTGAAATCATAATCTTCCATCTATCCTTGATTATCTCTTCAATCTCCTTTGGAATGAAATAGTCCGGGTCATCACAAATCTTTGTCAATAAATAGTCTAGAAATAACATGCACCTTAATCAACTCACACTCTCCACTAGGAACACAAGTATTTTCATCTTTGAATCCTTTGACCTGCCATTATCCAGATCTTCCCGAGTCAGAGTAGTATATCCGCCAATTGCAACCATTCCCAACAAAAAGTATGAAATCTTGTCCTTGTCATACATGTTCTGCTTCACATTTCCACTTGTTCTAAGTGCATAATCGATCACTATGATGGGCTCAGGATTTCATTCATAAATCTACACTGCGGGGAACATATCAAAGTATCATAGATAGGGTCGAATTCTACAGAGATCAGAAAGCGCACCTTCAGTTTAATGTCGAATTAAGGTAAGATAGAACAAATGGCTGTTTTGTAACTGAGTTTAAGAAGATAACAATAAACTAAATGAAGGTAAATTAATAAGATAAAAACGTCAGGCAATAGGTAACTCAACAAGTTATCAGGTTTAAAAGATCAGGTTAACATGCATGATTTTACTTTTAAAATAGTTCTTAACATGAAAGATAACAATTGAATAATTTTATCTCGAAGTATTAAACCTTATGTTCGAATTACTAAAGAGAAACTCTCATCGTATATAGATAATTCAATCAAGCATATAGTTCAGATTCAATAAGTTCATAAGCATTCAAGACAGTACTCTCGTAAGCAAGAATACATATTCATCTAAACCATATCAGACCTCTAAATCAAATCTCTTTGTGTTTATCAACCTAATATCAATGAACTAGATGGTCAATCATATTCAATCACTAAGAAAAATTCTAGACTAAGAACCTAAAAAATTAAATCATTTATGTTAAACCCTAACAATCATGATGAGGACATCGAACCAAACATGGAACCAACACTTGTACCACAAGTCAATGAAGCTCCAATGACATGATCCAAGGCTAGGAGGCTTAGATAAGGGTTAAATTACATGATACAGACTTTAATAAGCTCTATGAAACTTGGAGGATTCACCAAAAACAGTCCAGAAGTTAACTTAAGCTCGGATGGCTTCAATGAAGAGTTGTTGGAGAATTTCGTCCATTTGAGCCTCAAGGAGATCCGACCTCAGTCCAATCAATGTAATTATATTTTATTGACAGGAATTGGATCTCAACACAATAAGAATCACTCCAAGACCATTCCTGAGCTAGAAGATACACTTAATACAAGTCAGCTGGCCATTAGAGAGCAAACAAGGTCAAAAGAGGATTCTGGAGCAAACCATGTGGAAATGCTTGAAGATAACTATCATAAAATCCTCAAGGGGCTAGAAGAATAATAAATAATCAAAGGATTCAAGCTGGACGGACCAGAACAAGCAGATGACATTTCAGCTCCTAAACTGCACAAACCAAATCAAAATCATGTATTTCCAATCTATAAAATTTATACAGGTTAAACTGAGTTAATCTAAGAAATATAAGGCTTCAAAAGACAGCATTTCAAGCCCAAGAAATGATTTAGACTTTGGTGTATTTTATTTTAAGTTTGCAAACATTTATGTTTTGTGTGTTTAAACGCTTTGTTGTTTTATTTTGCAAAACCTGTTGTTTTGAGTCTTTGTTTTGAATTAGTGTCGACCTAATTAGGTCTTAAGCTGAAGAATCACTATATAAGGTTCCCCTGCAGCCTTGTAAACTTTATATCTTTTTTGTTGATTAATAAAGTTGCATTTTCCTCTCTTTCAAGTGGTACTTGTAGAGATTTAAACTTATGTCCTTTGTGTGTGGATTCACCTTAGGAAGAGCTTGATGTATCAGAGATCCTTCCATGGTCTCTATGGTGCGTTCGATCCATCCTCACTTCCATCTACTGATCCTACAAGAGAGAGCGTTATAGCCAGCTTGTTTGATCCCATATCGATTCACTTTCTACCACTAAACCAGCACGAGAGAGCGTGAAAGCCAGCGTGTTTGTTTCCATCTTCCGCAGTCAAAGACTCTCCCCGGAGTCTTATATCAATTCAAACCTGGTTTTCCTGGTAGACCCTAAAAACTAAGTATAGAACTACTTAGACATTAACAAACAAATACAAATCAATATCAAAGAAGAACTCATAATCATAAAATAAAAAATAAAATAGGTATTGAAATATCACGAGGGTTCATAGAAACTTCTCCCAAATACAAGCTTCTCTAATTTGTCTCCCTTGCAAAAACTAGAATAAAGCATAGAATAAATTAAAACTAAGCTAGAAGGCTTTTATAGTTCAATAGTAAAAATAATAAAATAAAGAAAAATAGATAGGCTTGAGGACACATGTACAAAATAATGAAAATTCTCCTAATTTCTCGCAGGTGTGTAGATTGATCAGTCTTGCTTAGATTTGACTGGTTTGCTCTAGATCGGTCTGGTCTGGTTGCTCCTGGTTTTTCCAGGGACTTTGGACTGATCAGTTTGGCTTGGACCGATAGGTCTACTTTGCACATGCTTCTTCTGCGAGCCAATTTGATCAGTCTTCAGTAAAATTGTCATAACTCTTGATTGTTCCGATGGATTGACTTAAAACCACCTCTATATGAAATCACTTTGCTATCTAGTGTCCAAATTTTAGCTTCATCCATCAGTGGGAACATCTTCAAATGTTGGAAACTTTTGACCTTTCTGCCAAACTTTGCATCTACATATGCCAATTTGCATCCAAAATGTCCGAACACCTAAAAACCTGTAAAGCATACCAATTTTGCAGAGACACACTACAAGAAAAAGGGGGTTTACATCACTTATGTTACAACACAAAACTAAATAATACAAAATTAAATTATTTATTAGTAAATGATATAAAAAGAGTCATTTGTTCATAAATGATACCGAATCTATAATTTTACATCATTTAAAATAAATGTTGTTATTTTCAAAATAGTAACATCAATTGTAACAAAATTGATATAAATTATTAATAATTTACATCACTCTAGAATAACTAATATTAGCTAATATTAATTTGCATCATTTTAAAAAAATTGAAGCAAAATTTAAAACTTACATCAGTTAATAATTGATATATTTACTCTTTTTATTAACATCAATTTAAAATTGATATTAATAATGTATCATAACATTTTTTTTAAAAGTTCTCTCTAGCGATAATTTTGACCTAGCGACTTCAACTTTCCTTAATTTCTTACGGCCCACGGCAGCGGTGTCCTTCGCCGAAGATGGTCTCGCCACCTCCTCCGGGAGACCCCCTCTCGACCTCTCCTCCCACCGGTGTGATCACCCTTGTATCAAATCCTTCTTCTCCTGGTCCTGGTGTCGTTCAACAGTCTGTTGCTACATCATGGAATCGTGTGATTGACCCAACTGAGCTCCGGTTTAATCCGGCTAATCAGCCTTTTGTTGTTCATCGTACTAATGGAATTGCTTTTGTTGTAGTTCCAGCTTCTTTACTCTCTACCTTTGTGCCTTTTTGGTCTAACTTTCTTGTAGGTTTTTTCATTGGAGATGCGCCTCACATTGGCAAAATCCACGCAACGGTTAACCGGCTATGGAATGGGGAAGGAAAGCGAACAAAAATTGACGTCTAAGTGCTTAACTCCGACATTGTTCTCTTCTGTTTTGATGCATCCGATATGCGGCCCAAAATATGTCTGAAAAAGTATTGGCACATTGCCAATGTTCTTCTTGTTGTTCAAGAATGGTCTCCCTCAAAAACAAATGCGAAACTGGATTTATCATCTATGCCCTTATGGGTTAATTTTCATGATGTTCCTGACCACTTATTCTCTCGTGACAGTTTAAAATTTTTGGGTGATATTGTAGGAGACCCTCAATAATTACACCCTCAGACGGAGAGATGTATGCGCTTTGACGTTGCTCAACTGCTGATTGTTTTGGATCTTGATGCAACATTGATCCACCCAATCGAGCTAGATGGAGAGGTTAAGCCTGTGAAAATTTATTACCCATTGCTGCCCCATAAGTGTGACTCTTGCTCTGTTTGGGGACATAAGAAAATGATTGTCGTAAGAAACCTCAGACCAAGGCAAGTGAGGAGCCCAATATACAAACCGCACCCATCGTCGCAGGAGTAATGCAAGTCCCTAATACTCAAGCTAAACCCATGCACGATGCTTTGCCTGCTGATAAAACTCTAGTCACTCCCTCGGCTGAGCTCATCCTTCCTATAGCCGCATTAGTTATTATGCCTCACAATGCAGCTATACCATCACACTCACTCCAAACATCGGCTGACTCAACCTCTTCTCCCTCGCTTTCTATTGCTCTTAATCAAGTAATTGTTAGCGAACAACCAATTGACCATCAACCTGCATCTTTTTCTGCAGGTCAGGAGACATCTCCACCAATCGTTGCTGGTCCTAAGCAAGACGTTGCTAGCACTTCAGCCTCTAGTGATCAGGCCATTACCAACCTGGGATTAGTCCCTCTCATGGACCCTGCCTTGGAGCTTATTGATCAGTCGGGTCCCGTCACAGCACAAGCAAATCAGACCATCCTTACATTGCCGATACCATCCATCTCTCTTATTGACTCGAACGATACAACACAACGGTCTGATGCTGATCCTGCTCTGGGCTGGTCCATGGTTACTCGCAGGCACTCTTAATCTCCAGCTAAAGACACCTCCCCAACAGCTAATGCATTGCACTTTCCCCTTTCACGTTTCTTTGTTTCGGAAACTAGTGAAGTAGATGATGATAAAAAAGAAGGGAAACTTTCAGACCCGGACTCTCAGCCCGCAAAGAGCGCATATAATGGGATTCGTTACAGTACACGTGCAAAGCCCAAACAAGAAATTTGGCCTAACGTTGCTTCCTAGAAGGTAGGCAAACAATCAACGCTACCTCAAAAATCATTTGTCTCCTCCTAGAGACACTAAATGCAATATCGCTCTTTGCTTGGAACACTCAAGGATTTAATCAATTCTACAAACATTCTATCGTTCGCCAGTGGATGCTCTTAACCAAACCTCATTTTGGTTGTTTGCTTGAAACACGAGTTCAATCTCATAATTTTACTCGTATTTTGCAGGCTGCTCTCCCAGGTTGGAGTGAATTTCACAACTACGATGCTCACCGTCTAGGCCATATTTGAGTTTCTTAGAAGGAGGGAGTTCTTGTTACACCAATTCTTTCCACCTATCAATTAATAACCTCTTTAGTAACTCTTGAATTTGGGGAGATTGTTCTAATCTCTTGCGTTTATGCATCCAACTTTTAGGTGGATTGAATCCAGTTATGGCTAGATCTTCACGAAAGTAGGCATATATGTGGTTCCACATCCTTTCCATGGCTGCTCTTTGGGGACTTCAATGAGATCTTATCTCATTCGGATAACTCAAGATCCACTAGCAATTCTCGGCAACTCAGCATGCTCCAGTTCCAGGATTTTGTCACCCATTGCGATCTCACAGATCTTTCTTATATTGGGTCTCGGTTTACATAGTCCAACCGTTGTGACCATGGCCCTATTGGAAACAAGCTGGATAGAGCCGTCATTAACGCCGTTTGGTCTACCACCTTTCCGCACACTTACTCGGCCTTTGAAGCAAACAGAGTCTCGGATCACGCCCGCTGCGCCGTTGACCAACATTGGCAGTCCATCCCGCCACTATTTCACTCACGGCTTGCTCTTTGGTTTTTCTATAGCAAATTGAAAACGCTAAAGGCATCGTTGCGTCTGCTAAATCGAACAGTTTATGGAGATCTTCTGGCCAGAACCAAAGCGGCTTACGAGGAGCTTTGTCGTTGCCAGCACCAAGCTTTCACCAACCCATCCTCCATCTCCTTTGCGACTGAAGCAAATGCTGCTCACCTTTGGACTCGTTTGGCCCAAGCAGAGGAAATTTTCCACAAACAACGGTCGTGTATCACTTGGTTACAACATGGCGATCGTAACACCGGATTTTTCCATTGGGTTGCAGCATCAAGGATTTCCAGGAATACAATCAAGCAGTTGGTTCTAAATATTAGGAATGTTCTCCGGGACTTGCGATCCATCAAGACTGCGACTGTAGATCATTTTAGAGAGTTCTTACAACTTCAGCCCGATCTCCAGCCTATCCCACCATCGGTTCTCTCGGCTTTGATCACATATCGTTGCCCCGAGGATGCGGTTGTGCCCCTTTGTCAGCCGGTATTAGGTCATGAAATCAAGAGTGTGTTATTTTCTATGCCATCCAATAAATCTCTGGCTCCTGATGGTTACACATCATAATTTTTTTAATCTGCTTGGTCGATTATGGGTGAAGACTTCATCACTGCGGTCCAATCCTTTTTTTCTCTATGGTTTCCTCCTACACGGTGTCAATGCCACTTTAGTCTCCCTCATTCCTAAAGGCGATAATCTGCGAACAATCAAGGACTACCGGCCCATCTCCTGTTGCAATATTCTCTACAAAGTTATCTCCAAGATCTTGGCTAACTGGCTCAAAGTACTGCTCCATGATGCCATTGAGCATAATCAGAATGCATTCATTAAGGGACGCTTGCTTCTTGAGAATGTTATGCTAGCAACGGAGCTAGTCTGAGACTATCATCGCCCCTCTACCTCTCCTCGTTGTACTTTAAAGTTAGATATTGCTAAAGCTTTCTACACTATTTACTAGAACTTTATTGTTTCTGTCTTGCAGGCTATGCGGCTTCCAGAGTGCTTCATTCATTGGATCTGCTTCTGCATCACTACGGAAAATTTCTCCATCTCCGTCAATGGAGAACCAGCGGGCTACTTCCCTAGTAATATTGATCTACTATTTTGTTTGTTAGATATGTACGAAAATAAGATAGATCTATGATTTTTTTTAATTATCATTTTTTCGATTCGTAATTTTTTCTCAGAATGAAACCAACAATTCAGCATATAAGTCAAAAATATTAAGAAAACTTATATATGTTAGACTGTTTGGTAACTATTGCCGTTTGGTTATATGCTGAATGAATTTTTTTATTAAAGGTTTTATATTATGTTGAAGGTTTAGTTACACGTAACTATTGAAATTCAGTAAAATTTATTGTCGTTGGGTTATTAATATAGATTGTTTTCTTAGGTTTTTAGTTGGATAATTTTTTTATGTATATAACCTATTTACTTATTATCTAAAAAATCAATATCTGATTTGTATCTTTTTTTGTTAATTCATTTTTACCAATTGTAGGAAGCACTTACAACACTGATGAAAAAAACTCTAACAACACAAACCAATGTTAGCGCTAGTTTAGATGATGAGTTTGCCCAAATTTTTGGTCCATAACGTCCAGGACGAGTACGTTGTGTTGGACGTGGACCTACACCAACACAATTAGGAAGACGTTCTACTACAACAAGACGTTCTAATGCAAAATCAAGTTAAAACTATGCCTACGTTCATAACACATATACTAAGATCTTCATATGGTGAACGTGTATTAATATTAATTTTCTCTCAACATGTATTAATATTTTTATCAATTGTACATTATACGATAGTAATTACCATATTTGTGATAAAATACATATTTTAATTAATTTTATAGGCAAATATATGGATTACAAATTTTGTTGCAACTTGTGCCGGGATACCAAATCAAAACATTTTCGAGGTGAATGTTATGAATATTAAAGAATATACATATTAAAATTTTAGATGATAAGCTAACTTTTGGTATTTTTTGCAGAGAATAAATGATGATATCAGTGAAAATAGGAACGAAAACGCTTAAGAGTGAAGATTCCATAGTAGTTATGATAGACATTTAGTAGCTAAAATTTCCATAAAATTTTATATTATTTTTATTTATGAATTTGCAGCATTTTTTAATTTTAATATTTTATTATCAATTTATTTTTTTATTTAATTATTTCAATTATACAAACGATGCAAATATTGACATCAATTATTAAAAATGAAACAAATGCTAACTCATAAAATCGATACTAAATATAACATCATTTATAATAAATGAAGCTAATATTAATATCGATTTTACAAACCGATGCAATATTTAAATCATTTATCATAAATAAAGCTAATATTAACATCGGTTTTACAAACCGATGCAATATTTAAAATAGTTTATTATAAGTGAAACTAATATTAACATCAATTTATAATCTGATACAATATGTAAATCATTTATAATAAATGAAACTAATATTAACATCAATTTTATGAATCGATACAATATTTAAATCATTTATAATAAATAAAACTAATATTATCGATTATGAACTAGTGCAAAATATAATATCATTTTCAATAAGTAATACATATTAACATCGATAAAACAGTCGATGCAACATTAACATCAATTATTTTATTGATATAAAAAATTAGCATCATCACTTATTAGATCACTTGTTAAAATGATATAAAATTCATTTATATCATCTATAAATGATGCAAAAAGTACATAAAAATGATTTAAAACACTCTTTTTCCTGTAGTGAAAAACTCAGATAACACTGAGTATAAAGCATAAATTCTCACTATAAATCGTTAAAACCGAGTAATATCACACTACTTCTTTGAAACCTACACCATTGACGAAGAATTGGTTAGTATACAATCAGCCATCACCCTGGCTCGTGTTAAAGCAATCTTTCTCCTGAGATTCTGCTTCCATGTCACTGTCACTATCGGGATATTCGTTGTCAGTGATGGGAGGCTTATCTCAAAATTATTTCAAAGTCTTCTCGATTTTAAACTCCTCCCTATCACCCGCTTCTTCGTCAGACTCCATGGCTCCATACCTTCAAAAAGAAAGCTCTCGTGAAACCATGGCTACCTCGCGAATGCAAAATTTATTGATGGATTTTCGTGATTTTAAAGATTTTGTGTTTTATGGGTAAAATCGATTTCTAGGGTTCGTTCTTTTCTTTGTTTTTGAAGATTTGGTGTTTTTCTGTTTAGTTAGTAATCAGTCATAATCAGGTCTCAAGTAGTCTTAGGTGCAGTTAATGGTGAATCATGTTGTTTATTAAGAACATTAAACCAATAAAACATGTATGTGTGTGTAATCTAATTTTAAATTTTTTTTAGGGGTTTAGAAGTATTTAAGATTTATAATGTGGGGAATTTTGTTTAATTTCCAAAACTAAGTTAAATAGAACTAGAACGTAAATACGGGGACATTTGGTGCTATATAATATTTATGAGGGGGAAATAGGTAATCATCCCTAATATCTCCCATAAAATATTATCAATATTTTAAATTCTCTAAGTTTTTTTAAATAACGTTTCTTTTCTTCTCCTTCCATATCTAAGTTTGTCTCTAAACACATATCCATAAGAATCCTTTATCAAAATTCACAAGCAAGACACTAAGTAGTATATGACCAAAGTTGATGTATAAGGTAAGCTTTTAGATGTGAACTGTGGCGGATCCAGAAAATTTGTTTAATAGAGTCAAAATAAAATTGTTAAAAAATTCAAAAAAAAGAAAAAAAAAATATCACTAGCAACATAAAAATTCATATCGAAAAAATTATTCATAAATCTATATCATAAAAATATACCCTATAGTCACTTATATCCACAAACTTACACATATTTTTTCTTTGACTTAATTTTTTGCAATTAATATGTGGATTTTAGTATTTTTCATAAATTTTTAGGTTTTATAAGTTTTAACTAATTGGACTCACAAAGCCAACAAACACATTAATGCAATAGAATCAAAATGAAATTGAATTGGGGTCAAACATATGATTGAATTGGATTCAAATTTACAATTCTCTAAAGTATATTTAATTTTTTGTATAAAGTTAAAAGGAAAAAATTTTTGTTGGATGCAATTGCACCCATAATCAATATAGTGCATCTGTAAATTCGTTTATATTTGTTTAGTTATTGTTTTGATCTTCATAGCTGACATTGTTAGCTTTTTATCACATAAGCTACCTTTTACTTATTTACTTATCATATAAGCAACATCGTGGAGTATTTTTTCTTCTTCTTCTTTTTCTTCTTGCAGTTTCCTAAGATGATCTCTTAGATTCTAGTGGTTTTTTGTGAAAAAATGAATTAATGTTTGATTCGATTGATTTGTGATTTTTGGAAGACAATGCCTTCTCGAAAAATCTATTCAAGAATATGACATCTTCTAGAATATGACATCTTCAGGAAAATATATTCTAACAATGACCTCTTCTAGAAAATATATTCTAAATATGATGTGTTATAGAATAAATTTTCTATTATGTCCACTTATTTATGGAATAAATTTTCTAGAAGATAAAAAATATGCATTATTGAATAGCATTTCTAGAATATGCACGCTTGAAAGATAAAATTAGAGAAAATAATTTCTTTGTTACTTTGAAAAAATATTCTGGACTACCTAGTATATATGTAGAATGTGGCATATCTTTTAAAAACTAAACTAATTTTTATTGTTATTTGGCATATAAAATTACACATATATGTGATGTGTGATATATGGAGATTGCTTGACAATAATCGTTGGAGAATAAGAAAAAATGTGGTAGAATGATTGGTTTGAAATATAATTCTATTTTGCATGAGCTGTAGACGATGGTTTCTGAACACTTCAACAAGGAATTGGGTATGAGTAATGTGGAAATCAGTTACTCCTCTTTTCGGTTGGTTGATTACTAAGAATCTCCACTAGTGATCGTCACAAATGATTGTCAAGTAAGTTAGACATTTATTTAGATTTTTCAAGAAGGAGAATGCGATGCCTTTGTGTTGACATTTAAACGTAGTGGTGATGATCAAAAGAGCAAGATGGAATTTGATTTGAATAAACCGCCAGAAGGTTCAGTTGATCAAGAAGATGTTGATAATAAGCTTCAATTACCAAGAGAAAATGTAAGTAACTCTAGATTAAATGATAATTTGAAAAATCATCCTCCTAATGTTGAAGTTAGTAGAGATGATAAGTTGATGTCCAAATTTGTTGTTTGCGAAGATCACAAGATTAAAGTGGTTAATTGTGTAAAAAAAGACCAACTTTTTGAAAACAAAGAAGACAATGAAGATATGCACCGTGAAGTATAACTCTGATTATTGAGTTGCAAAAGCTTGTACGCGTTTTGGTGTTTACGATGCAAATCAGTTATGCAATTGTAGAGTTCATGCAGAGTGTCTTGCTGGATCGTCTTATTTTCAAATCAACAAGTATGTTGCTCAACATACATGTGTTCCATCAAAGAAAAGAAAGTTCTCTAGGACGGCTTCAATCAAAACAATTGACTATCTTATTATGAAAATGTATGAAGAATCGAAGATTGGCCAAAATTCGTGTAGAATAGAGCCTGAAATCACTGAAAATCAGGCAAGAAACAAGAGAGATATGTAAGATTTGAATGAGAAGTTGTGAGAGAAAAAAATTAGGGGTTTTTAAGAGAAAATTTATGGGAAGAAGAAAAAAATAGAGTGATTTCTGGTTTATTGAATTGGTTCTACATCGGAATAAGCCAGAAATAAAATGAATTTCAAAGAAAAGACATGAAACGATCATTCCACCCTTGAACGATCCTTCCGACTTTTTTGTTTTTCAATTTTCTTAATTTTCTTTTAACTACTCAAAAAGTAGAACAATCATTCCAATTTAGAACAATCATATATTAAAAAATAAAAATTTTAAAAATATATTTTTTAAAAAATTATTAAAGGTAAAAGAGACTTAAATTTTGAAAAAATATTTTGTTTTACAAAGTAGGTTAATAAAATGTTAATTCCACAAACATAAGAGAAAAATAATTTTAGCTAATTCACCCGTTTTTTGGTAAAGATTGTTATATTTTTAAAAATAAACGCAATACTGTATTTTAAAAAATAAAACATGTGGTACTTTTTTATAATTTTCTCAAAAGTTTCTTCAAAATATCAGTTATTATATTGAAAGGAAGAATTAAATAATTGTAGTCAAATGATGTCTCATGTCACACTTGTTTATAAGCAGCATTATCTGGTCAGCGTAATTGTAAAATTTGAGTTGTTCAAAGCATACTCGATGGTCGATGCTTCTTTTAAATGTTATCTGTTAGTGTAGTGAGGGGACAGATGGAAACTGGAAGTATTAAATAGGTGGGACAATCTATAATGCATATACCATTGAATACAATTAAATGAGCAATGGAATAGTCAGATTTTGATGTATAAAAATGCGTAACAAGTTGAAACGTAACGTGGACTTTTTCTGTCGGCCCGGCAAATTGTCATGCTGACCATGGTCCCATACGTTCAAGATAATGACCATTTCTCATTTACTATCTTTTCTTTCTTTTTCTTCTTTAAAAAAAAAATCCAATGAAAATGACGAACAGCGCAATTGGTAAACCGGGTGGAATACAAGATGACTATTATGTCTGGTTACATGAATTCAGAAAAATGGAATAATCAAGAGACCAATTAAAAGAGGCATAATTAGATAAGTAGACCAATTAAAAAGAAGTTTTCAATACTCTTGCTCCCTTCTGTCATTCTATTTTATCTTTTCAGTACGCACTATAAAAAATATGTAACAAAGACAATTTTGTAAAAGGTTTTCTTGTTATTCAAAGTTGCTTCATACAAAGTTTATATACACATCGATAATAACTTTGCTAAGTAACCTAATTACAATGTAACGAATGCCCAATAACCCTCTTCTCAAGGTAGAATGTGGATGTAGTAAACATCCAACTTGTACAAGAACTCCTCAAACTCTTTTCTCCCGAGAGTTTTGGTCATAATGTCCGCGAGTTGGGATTTTGTTGAGACGTGTTTCATGATGATGGTTCTCCGGGCTATTTAATATCTTATAAAGTGACAATCAAGACCAACGTGTTTTTTCCGAGCATGATAAACCGGATTTGCGGCAAGACTTATATTCGATAGACTGTCTGAATGGAGAGGAATAGGCTCATTGCAAGGTATATCCAAGGGTGGTAAAAGATCTCTTAGCCATAGAAGCTCACAAATTGTATCCGCCATGGCACGATATTCCACTTCGGCCAAAAATCGAGAGACAACATCGTGCTTTCTTGTTTTCCATGAAATAGGTTAGCCTCCTAGTTGTATAAACCAACCCGTAACAGAGAGACGCGTAATAAGATAACTTGATCAGTCCGAATCACACCAAGTGGTGAGTCTTAAATCTATGTTCGCTCTTAACAAAATATCGTTCCCCGGGTTATGCTCTAGATACTTCACTACACGTAGAGTTGCGTGCCATTGTTGTATCTTTGGAGAAGACATGAATTGGGATAGCAAATGCACAGAATACGAAAGCTCAAGTTGAGTAACACTTAGGTAGACTAATCGCCCAAGTAGTCTTCGATAACGTGAAGGATCTTCCATTTCATCACCAGAAGCTAATAGAGGTTTATAATTTTGCTCCATCGGAAATTTGACAGATTTAACAGCCAATAAACTAGATTCTCCAACAATGTCAAGCACATCTTTCCGTTGACAAAGATAAATGCCTGTAGGATTTCGGCTTACCTCTATGCCGAGAAAATAACGAAGTACTTCGAGATCCTTCATGTGGAAGCAAGAGTGAAGTATGCCTTGAAAATTGTAATTGCAGTACCTGGAGAAAAATCCTTACAATGACCTTCTTTGCGTCAAGAGCAAACGTATCAGTGTAATCAACTCCTTCGGTTTGATTATTTCCCATAACCATTAAGCAAGCTTTTTATCGTCCAAGAGAGCCATCGACTTTCAATTTGACTCTATATACCCACTTACAGCCAAGTGTAATTTTTCCCGTAGGTAAAGATTCAACAGTCCAAGTGGCATTATCTTCTAACGAGCGTATTTCTTCCTGCAATGTTTTGCACCAATGTTCGTGAATAACAACATATTATAGTGTCAAGGTTCTGATGTTGTTGTTACAACATTGATATAAGCATTGTATGTAGGCGAGGATTTTGAGTTACTTACATACTCATAAGTTGGATAAGAAACAAATGCGTGATTGTAGGATATTGGTGACATAATCATCAAGCTTCGTAAGCGGTTTGCAGATTCTTTGGCCACGACCAAGGTGAGGTTTAGCAGTGGCATCAGATGATGCAAGAGAATCCAAGGCAGCATGAGTACCTGAAGCATGAACTGAATTATCTGATGCAATAGATTCCAGAACTGAATCAGTTGTAGACTTTGCATTTGTTGCATGGTTAGAAGAATACGCAGGGACAGAAGAATCCGCAATTTTTGTAGTTTCTACAGGTATAGACGAGTCTGAATCAATAATAATAAGATCTTAATGAGCCACTGCCTGGTGTGGATGAGGAGGAATTGAAAAAGCATCATCATCAAATACTGTGATGGTGAGAAATCAATAGACGATGATCGATGTAAATCTGTGAACAGAGAAACATGATGGAACTCTGTTTCCAAAAAAACTATGTCGCAAGAAACAGTAACTTTGCTTGTGAAAATATTATAAATCCTCCAGCCTTTTTGAGAAAATGGATAGCCAATAAATATAGATTTTTGGCTTTGAAATTAAAATTTGGCATCTCCTTGTTTTTGATTGTGAACATAGCAAATACAACCGAAAATGCAGAGATGTGTAAGTGGCGGTGGAAGATTATAGATGAGCTCATAAGGTGTTCAACCATTGAGAAGCTTGGTAGGAGTACGCTTGATTAAATAACCGGTAGTAAAAATACAATATCCCCAAAATTAAATTAGAAGCAAAGCTTGAAAATGTAATGCGAGAGCAATATTAAAGAGATGACGATATTTCCGTTCAACGCCACCGTTTTGTTAAGTAGTACCAACACAAAAAGTCTCGTGTATGATCCCTTGTTGAGCAAAGAATTGTTTGAAATAAAAAAACTCGAAACCGTTATCACTGCGAATGGTTTTAAGTTTCGTTGAAAATTAAAGTTCAACGAGTTTTAAAATTTTTTGCAAATGTTTTGGTGCATGTTGCTTATTAGGAAGAAGATAAATCCAGACTGCACGGGAATAATCATCAACTATTGTAAGGAAATAACGAGCACCGCAATTGATGGTGTTCAATATGGACCCCAATTATTACAATGAATCAATTCAAAAGAATTACTTGTCTTTGTAACACACAAATGAAATGGACCACACGTTTTTTTAGCCCTTAAGCAAATATCAGAAGTTGTGGAATCAAAAGAAGTACTATGAAAATCAAAAAGTTACATGTTTACAAAGGCTTTTGATGAAGGATGACCGAAACGGTGATGGCATAATCTACTTGAATCGTTGTCAACTGAATTAAACGATATTTCCATTTTAATCTGCCATAAAAAATAGAGTCCATTCTGCTGCCTACTGATAATAAAGTTTTTACGTGTGTGAATTAATGTATCAATTCCTATCACACTATCATGTCATTATAGTATAAATATGTGTCAATCCAAATGAGTGTGTTGCTAAGCATTCTAGATGAAATTGGAACTACTAATTCAAGTCAAATAAGAAGATGAATTTATCTAATAAGTCCTACATGAACAAAACATGCACAAAACTAAACAGGACATGAAAGCCAAAATGCATAAGAAAATTCTAAAGGGGTAAACAGCAAGTGGAGTAAAAGCAGGGAAGAAAATGGGGGTAAAATGCAATCAAAGGGGAAGCAGTTCCTAAGGATGGGGGTAATTGACCAGTGATCCTCCCTGAACTACCTAGACACCTAACATACCTCAAATAATGAACTAATCCCTAGACAGCAGACAGTGAAGGAGATGATCGAGCCGGGCTCGATGGTGATGCGTAGCAGCTCGGGAAAAGGTGATCGAGCAGACGACCAAGACGACTTGGAGTTGTGGTTGAGGCTGACGATGGAAGCCAAGGTAGAGTAGCTCGAGCTTGCGGTCGAGGAAGTCTAACGAGGCAGGAAGTTGTTGGTCATGACCGAGGCGCACATGAAGGAGTTGCTCGATCCGCATTCAAAGAATGTGATCGAGCCACCGAGAACATTGATCAAGCCATGAAACTTGTTGATCGAGCTAATGTTCCGAAAATTCCCAAAATGCTCTGAAAATTCCCTAAGTACATGAAATGTCTCCAAAATGCATATGTATGCAAATGTTAATGCAAAACTCCCGAAAAATGCAAACTTGCTTAAAAAGACCTATGAATACAACATATCTGCAACTAAAGGACCCTAAAATGATGGTGAATGCATCTCAAAACTACTAAAATGCATAGACATCACCTACCCGCTCCAATCAGGTTCATCGTAATGCGGCCTTGAATTATACATAATTGATCATTAATATAGAACATACAATTGCTATCTCTAGTGAGCTGCGAGACATAGATAAGATGACAACAAAGTCGTGGAACATAATAAACTTTCTCCAATGATATTTTTCCAAAATAAACAGATCCTTGTGTGGTTGAAGTAGTGAATTGACCATTAGGTAATCTAATAATCACATGAGCCATATCAGAGACAGTAGTAATGTAATCAGTAGATCCCGTCATGTGATTCAAAGCTCTTGAATCAAAGATCCATGATTCAAAAATTGTTTAGGTGTGAGACACAACGATAAAGATGTGTTACGTTCATCCAACATATGAACAAGGGTATTCCATTGAGTGTTGCTTAATCCACTTATCTCGAGCCTGTCTGAAGCAGTAAGAGAAGGCTGAGATGGAAAAGTATTGACAGCAACATGGTGACCAGAGACTGCTTGCAATCGAGATGAATGTGTAGATCGATTGTTACGGTGATGGGATAAAGAGCGAGATGAATTTGATGAAGCTCGGGTCTGAGGATTATGTTTTGATGGCTTCTCCTCGTGCCATTAAGGATAACCAATAAGTCAAAAGAATTGTTCAGCTAAATGCCCTTAATATCTGCATTGAGTGCACTGTACTGGAAAGCCTCTATTTTTGGAAGACATAACAGGATCTTTCAGAGATTGAGCAGCAAAACTTACGGCTTCCTGTTTTCATCTTGTAAATGACCCATAAACTTGGATTCCTCGTCTTGAACTAAGGTATTGTAAGCATCTTCAAGGCTTGGCAGTGGAACACGAGATAACAACGCATATTTGATAGGACCGTACACAGTGTCATCTAAACCCATTAGAAATTGATGCAACTTGTCCTCTTCCCTTTCTTAACGGGCCTCCTCCATTGTTTTTGCTTGTTGATATTCGGAAAGGCTACAACACAATTGATCGATTTTCCAATAATACGATTTAATTGTCATTCCCTTTTGTCTGCAATTTGTAAGATCAGTTTTTGAGACGTTGGACTTGTTGACCATTCTTGAGAACAAACTGTTTTTGAATGTGAGTCCAAAGTGAGTTTACATCATCCATGTGTGAATGAGTAGAAGACAGTGTGTCATCTATAGTGGGTTTCATCCATGAAACTAGAAGAGAATTATTGGTGGTCCAATCCTCATAATCCTAAGAATCTATTGCAGGTTGAGGTATTGTGTCGTCCACGAATCCAAATTTCTTCTTTGGTGTTAAAGGCAAGCAAAAATTAGTGGCTCATTCATAGTATTTAGGACCTTTAAGAAGAGGTTTAGAGATTAGTGTTCCTGGATTATCCGAGGAAGTTAAATCATAGAAAGAGATAGTACGCCGAGAAGTAGGAGTATTATCTGCCATTTGTGAGAAAGAAAGAAAAAATAAGCTTCAACCTCGTAGTAGTTTAGGTTGACGGTTCTAATGCCATGGCAAATCTGTAACAGAGAAAATTTTGTAACAAATTTTCTTGTTATTCAATGTTGCTTCATACAAAGTTTATATACACATCGATAGTAACTTTGCTAAGTAACATAATTACAATGTTACGAAGACCCAACCAGGATCAATACACTACTCTTCTTCCTTTGGTTTTTTGGTCGGTGGCCGACTGTAGGTCGTTGCACAATATTCTTAACTTAAAGACGACACAAGCATTTTTCATTTTAAGAACTTGAGTTTGTATTGTCCAAATTTTGTGGTCCTATCTAGAAATACAAGGATACCTCTCTCTTAAACATATTTTGTGCTTGATCAATCTTTTTATAAGCCTCCTTTAGTGTATCCATAGGGGGCAGAGCCTTCCTCAACTCCAAGTCATAGATCTGAATCACCTTTTCTCTGAAAATTAGAGCCTACAAAGAGCTAAGAATTCAAATCAGTGGGAGCCAAAAATATAGGAGACAAAAAGAATTTAGGTAAAAGAACTTGATGGCCATCATTATTGCGTCCACTTACGAAAGGCTCTAGACTTCTTTAAATCATCAACACTTAATGGTAGACCATTGGGATAACATACAAAGCTTGCCAAATTACCACAAAAAAAAAAAAATCTTATCTATAATAATTAGAGTGTCACTAGTATGGAAAAACCACAAGGTGTGCTTGAATTTAGTTGTCATTGAAGATTTTTTCTTCGGGGATTTTGAATCGATGGATTGCAAAGTTTATTCATATCTTAGATTTCTCCTTAGAATAAAGGGAGAAGTTGAGTCCCCATAGGAAAGGAGAAGAGACACGAGAAAATATGAAACAACAGGAATCACAAAGATTAGAGGAGTGTTACCCTAACCTAAGATAACCCCAATAGTGGGAGTTTCTCCAAGGGTCGTGGTATGTATAAACATTTTTCTTCCGTTCTTCCTTTGAACCATTTTCCTATTCGAATGGGCCACTTTTGAGCTTCCCCTCTTATGACTGAAAGATGGTTAATCACTCGCTCGCCCTTTAAAAAACGCTTTTATTTTCTTTTCTTTTGTATTAAAATGACTCAAAATATAGGATGAATCAGAGGTAAACCTTAAGGAGCATAGTCGACAGCTTCGACGACAGCATGTTTCTTTCCAAGACTCGATAGCTCGGTGATTATCTTAACAATTTTGAAGCGGATGAAAAAATAAATAAAGGCATGAGAGGGTGATAAAGGAGAAGCTTCGGTGACTTAAAGCGGAAGAAAATTAAAGTTAGTACAGCGAACGATATTCGAAACAACAAAATAACTCGGGTATTCGAAAGAAAAATATCATAAAACTCAAAGGCCTTAGCTGAAACCAATGAGGTAGACTTTGATAAAATTAAGATCCCTCCATATTAAGGTCACATTTAGGAAAATTAGACTTCTTCGGACCAACGTTAGCGTCATACATATAATGTTACAGTTATTAGAAGGTTGGGGGGGGGGGGGGGGGNCACAAAAATCATTATAAAAAGAAAATTTGACTAAAATAGCTTCAGATGATTGGCAAAAAATCAATCCTTCTGCGTATACCGAAATGATTATAGTTATAAGACCAACACAATATCATGCAAGCAACAAAGAAATTAGATTTTCACTAGACAACCCTCAAAAACTTGTGCAGTCGACCAAAAGTATGGTCCATCAATTTTCCATAGCAGGCGGATTCTTTAGCGTAAAAGGAAACTCACATCTGAGAAAGACGGGCTCCTAAAACATGGTGCCTCGTCAAAAGAAGAAGAAGAATTCATGCTTGGTCATATGGCATAAATCATAGATGAAGTTCAAAGAGGAACAAGAACCCCAACGAACATAGTAAAAGAAGATCATTGGTGCTAGCGAAAATAATAGATAAAACACCGCCACCAGAGATAGGATGTCTCAACAATTTTTCAACAAAGCCCATTTGACCGAAAACCACTAATCCAATCCCATCTGACCGAAAACCACTGATCCACTAACTCACTTTCCAAGATAAGGCTCCAAATCTTGACTGCTGGCTCCGAGCATTTAAATTTCGTTAGCCTCTATACTTTCCCAATGAACTATGGGACATTTTTGGAAGTGAATTTAATTCGAATCAAGATTTGGTGGTTGAAGACTTGGTACATGCAGAAAAATCTAATAATCAACAAATAAGTAAAAGCCAATTAACATGAAGGACATAGAAAAACATAATCAACTCAGCAAGGATAAGCTTCGCAGGTCGAAAACATAATATATATGCATTAAAACATAAGTAATCTGCAAGATCTAAGCTAGGGAAGTTAAAAATGAGTTGAAACTCATGTATTTACCCATACCCCATAGTGTTGAGTTTGACTTTTACTCATTAATAGATACATGGGTTTTTTGTAAGTGGTTTAATTAGTACTCAAACCCATATAGTTTTACCCAATAGGGTATTGGGTAGCCCATGAGTTTTTACTCTTCATTTTGTCGAATGACTTTTACTTTTATATTTTTTTTTTGTTGCTACACTTAGAATCAATATTTTCATGCCAGAAATACGGAAATGAATATGGAAACATGGTTTGCCGCCAAAAATGAGTTTTGCTTATTTTGCGGGAAAACGTGTTTCCACGTTTTTGAAGGAAATATGTTTCTGAAATTTTGACGGAAAAACATGTTTCCACGTTTTTAGTGGGAAAACGATTGTTCAAAAAAACATCACGTTTTCTCGCCAAAGACGAAAGTTCATGTTTTCTCACCAAAAATTGCAAATTTACGTTTTCCCACCAAAATCGTAAAATCAAATTTTCTCGCCAAAATCGTGATTTTACAGTTTTGGCAGAAAAACATGAATTTGCAGTTTTTGCGAGAACGTGATTTTCGATTTTGGCGGGAAAACTTGACTTTGTGCTTTTGGCGAGCAAACGTGACTTTACGGTTCTGATGAAAAACGTAAGTTAGCTATTTTTATGGGAAACCGTGATTCTGCAGTTTTGGGTGGGAAATGTATTTTTCGGTTTAGGCCGAATAATTTGATTTTTTTGTTTTTATGGAAAACGTGATTTTGCGATTTTGACGAGAAAACGTGTTTTCGGTTTTGGGGAGAAAACATGACTGCGGTTTTGGAGAGAAAACGTGACTTTGCGATTTTAGCGGGAAACCGTGATTTTGCGGTTTTGTCGGAAAAATGTGATTTTTTGGTTTTGGCCGAAAAATGTGATTTTCAGTTTTGACCGAAAAATGTGATTTTTCGATTTTTGTGGAAAAACATGATTTTGCGATTAAACATGATTTTGCGGTTTTGGTGGAAAAACGTGATTTGCGGTTTTGGTGAGAAAACGTGACTTTATGGTTTTCGCAAAAACGTGATTTTACAATTTTGACTTAAATACATAATTTTGTACCTTAAAGATTAAGAAAATAAATTTATGAATACATATTGTATATATAAAAAATTTATAAGGTATCCATAGATAAATTCATACTCCATAGGATTGGGTTTGAGTTTAACTGTTTTAACTATAATATTTGAGTTTTTCTTAGATTCGGGTTATTTGTGGATTGATTTTTTTTATTTGAGTTGGGTTATTTAATCCTACTTTAACATCGCATTATGAACAAAATATCGTTACATTTTCTTTCACCTTCAAACGGTGAATTGAGTTATACAAAGAAAAGAGGACATCAAATGCATGGAACGAATTCGTTCAACTCATAAGACACTTTTAACTCCCAAAACTTGTTACTCTCATTTTTGTCTTTTGGTTCACTTCAAATTCTTAATAAAATCGTTAGCTTAATCAATTTCTAACTTAATTGATATGGTTTAGTCTTGGTTCGAATTTCAATTTTAAGTAGTAAATTAATTGGGTGTAGTTTGACAATGACAAAAATATATAAAGAACTTGACTAAGTACATGAATACGTAAGTTTGTGAAATCATATGTACATAGTTTTAAATATATAAAATTAGTTTTAAATATATAAAATTGAAGAACCGAGATCTCTGAGATCAAATTATTGACTGCAACAAACTAAGTTCTCCTCGGTAGCAATTGAATACGAGTTTTTATGAGATTTTGTTAATATATATATTATAGTCCAACCATATCAGATAAAAGCGAATATTTTAAATAATGTTTTTTTCCTACAGAATAGTCAAACGTGTTAACTCCAAATGCAAGCACAAAAAAAACACTAAAACATAGGATATCATATTGTTTGTTTTTTATTACGACTTATTCTCGTATTAGAACAAAATTTTGTAGGGACAAAAGCAAAATATGTTGAAAAAGTAGTCTTTTCATGGCTCCTGACTCGAAACTCAAACCTATTTAGAGATTATATGTTAAATTAGTCTCTTGCAAGGTGTGTTAAGTGTAAGAGTAAGTGAAGGAGATTCTTTTAAAGAGAAAATTTGGTTTTCATTTCACTCAAACTTTCAATTACACATTTGTTCATCTTTTATACTCGCATACAAAGTTTGATTTCTAGGTAAAATGAGCTGTGAGCTGCCACTTGCCTTCATTCCATTTGTTCCACATTCCCAAGAGCATCAAATCTGTTAGCCATTGGGATTGAGAATGTCGCGGTGGCAGATTTGTACGGTTCATGCTTTTCACGCCATTTTCCTCTGTTTTTGTCTTTTGCAGGTTTGGAGTTGGAGCTTGTATTCGACCGTTGCTCTGTTTTCTCCTTGGGATCAGTTTCATCATTGGGCTTCATGTTGGGCTTCGTATTAGTTTGATCCAGCTGCAAAGTGGTGCCGTTTTGAGCACTTACACTAATATTCCCCATCAAGCGAAGTGTTGGTGGAACACCTCCACCGAGCTTGTGTCTGATTTGGTTGAAAGCTTCAAACGGTAAAGACTTGGTAAATATGTCTGCCAGCTGATGATGTGCAGGGATGTGTTTCACAATAAGTGATCCCAATGCTACTCTTTCACACACATAATGGTAGTGAGTTTCAAAGTGTTTGGACCGGTTATGAAATGTTGGATTAGCTGTTAGATAAATGGAAGATAAGTTGTCACCAAAGAGAACAGGTGTTTGATGTAGTGGTACACCTAATTCCCGCAATGCTTTACCAATCCAAGTAAGTTCTATAGCTGTTTCTGACAGGGACCGATATCGGAGCTTCTTGATACAGTTTCTTGTTTCTTGGAGGACCAGGAGATGATATTCAGACCAAGAAATGTGCAATAACCTCCTGTAGAACGTCTTGTCTCCTTACAACCTGCCCAGTCACTATCACTATATGCTCTGAGAGTACAGACTGTTACTTTTGTAAAGGATAATCCCATTGTAGTTATCCCTTTCACATATCCTAAGATTCTTTTCAGGAGATTGAAGTCAGATACACTTGGACTATGCATCTTCTGGCACACATAGTTCACTCCAAATTGAATATCTGGTCTTGTGAGAGTGAGGTATTGTAATTTACCTGCAAGACTATGAAAGTAGGTTGGATTAGTGAATTTTGTAGACTGATCAGGTACTTTATCCAATTGCAGAGGTAAGGGGGTTGGCATAGGTGAGCAATTTTCCATTGATGTAGCCTTTAGCATGTCTTCTGCATACTTTTGTTGAGGTAAGAATAATCCTTCTGGATGTTGGTGTGCTTGTATTCCGAGGAAATAGTGTATATCTCCCATATCTTTCATCTTGAGTTGCTCATGTAACCTTTGTAACAGGTTGCTATCATTGTGGAGTTACTACCAGTGACAATGATGTCATCAACATAGAGTAACAAGAACATCACATCCTTCTCTTTCTTGCAAACAAAGAGTGATGTATCTGAATTGCTGCATATGAAGCCAAATTCAAGGAGGTGATCACTAAACTTGTTATACCATGCTCTAGGGGATTGTTTTAATCCGTATAGAGATTTATGTAATTGGCATACATAGTTTGGTTTGGCTTTGTCCACAAAGCCACTAGGTTGCTTCATATAGACCTTTTCTTCTAAATTTCCATGTAGGAAAGCATTCTTTACATCCAATTGCTTTATGTTCCAATTCATCACAGTTGCAACATGTAGAACTAGTCTGATTGTTGCAGTTCTTACAACTGGGCTGTAGGTTTCTAAATAATCAATCCCTTCTTCTTGATTGAACCCTTTGGCTACTAGTCTAGCCTTTAGTTTATTTAGAGAACCATCTGCACTGAGTTTTGTCTTGAATACCCATTTACACCCTAGAACATTCATGTTTGGTGTATATGGTACAAGACTACATGTATTAGTTTCAGAGCAGTTTTGCATTCCCTCATTCATTGTTGCTTTCCAGCCTGAATGTTTTAAGGCTTCAGTAGCTGTTCTTGGTTCAGGATGTTCCACCTTGTGGGTGAGTAAGATGTATCTGGGATTAGGTTTGTGACTTTTTTCTCTTGATCTGGTGACCATAGGATGCAGGTTTGGTTGAATTGGCAGAGCTTCTGTAGTTTGATTTGGGAATGAAGTTACTGGTACTTTATAAATTGGGCTGATAGATCTACTTCTTGAGCTTGAGTTACTCTGTGAAGGTGAAGCAGCGTGATCAACAGGTCATGTCCCAGTAGGAGAAGAGTGAAAGTTGTTGCCTATTGTAACAGGTTCAAAGCCTGACGTACACCCAGGACTTTCTCTCTCCCCTGTGGTAGGCTCTAGTTGAATATCTGGACTATGTATAGAGACTGGTGTAGGGTTTGCTGTAGGGACTGGTGTTGATGGTGTTGTTGAGACTGGTGTTGGAGCTGGTGTAGGATGAACTGTTGAAGGTGGTGTTGGTGTTAAAGGTAAAGAAGTCATGTGGACAATCTTAGCTGGTTGAGAGATATTGAGAGATGTAGGAATCATTGCTACCTGAGGTATGAAACTCTGTTGCCAGGCAGATAGTAAAGGCTTGTTCACTTTTGGTTGTAAGTGGACATAAATGTTGCTGAAAGGATAGTTAGATTCATCAAATATCACATGTCTCGAGATGAAAACTCTCACAGTTGGTGGATATAGACACATATATCCTTTGTATTTGTTGTTATACCCCAGAAATACACAGTTTAGAGACTTTTGCTCAAACTTGTGTGCTTGATAATCTCTAAGAGTTGGATAACAGACACTGCCAAAAGCCCGTAGAGCAGAATATTCTGGCTTGATCTTGAATAGTAGTTCATATGAACTCTTATTATCCTTTATAGCACTTGAAGGTAAGAGATTGATGAGGTAGTTTGGTGTGAAAAGGATTCAACCAGTATTGGAGAGGAACTTTGCTATGGAACAACATTGTTAGGCCTAACTCAGTAAGGTGCATGTGTTTTCTTTCTGCTAACCCATTTTTCTGGGGTGTGTGTGGAAAAGAAATGAATTGTTGAATGCCACACTTCTGGAGGTGACTTAGGAACACATTGTTAATGAATTCCCCCACCACCATCACATTGGAAGGAGCCAATTTTAGCTTGAAACATATTCTCAACTAGGTGCTGAAAATTGGTGAATATAGAGTTAAAATATGATTTCTTCTTGAGTGGATAAAACCAACACTACCTTGAATAGTTATCAATAATGATTACATAGTATCTAAATCCTTGAATAGAAATGACTGGAGAGGGACCCCATAAATTACAATGGATCCTCTCTAATGGTTTAGAAGCAACAAAAGTAGAAGTAGAAAAAGGCAGTCTTGAGCTTTTGCCAAGTTGAGATGATGAACACATTTCCTTGGTGCTCTTATTTATCAATATAGACTGAGCTTTGGAGAGTTGCTGGATAACTTGAGGATTAGGATATCCAAGTTTGTAATGCCACACTGTGTCACTTGCTGCTGATTGTCTAGCTACATGGAAAACCTCATTCTTCTTGCCATCCAGAAAATAAAGACCATCAAGCTTTGGGCCTAGAGTCAGAACTCTTTGAGTGATTTTTTTCTTAACAACAACATTCTCATCATCAAAAGTGAAAGCACAAGGATAATCTGATGTAACTTTAGAAACATATAGCAAAGATTTTGTTATCTTTGGACAGACTAGTACATCTTTGAGAGGGATTATACCTGACTTAATTGGGAGTGAAGCTGAACCAGTGTGTCTGATGGGTAGGTAGTTTCCATCACCTACCATCACTGAGTCAGATCCATGGTATGGTTGAGACTCATGAAGATTGTGGGGTGAGTTAGTTACATGAGTCGTAGCTCATGTATCAGGGAACCATTCCCTTCCTGAGTTATCTGGAACTTCTGTTACCCTCATGGCTGCTAAAGCTGCTATAACCTCTTGAGACTGATCTTGGTAGCTATTATCAAATATGTGCCAGCATCTCGAGGCATAATGACATACGCTTCCACATATCTGGCAGGTTGGCCTGGTTTCATCATTAGTAGGGGCTGAGGGTCCTGAGGATAGTTGTTGATGGAAGCCACGTCCTCTTGTGGAAAAGGATCCTCTACCTCTGTTACCAAACCTACCAAAGCCTTGTCCACTACCTCTGTTGGTATAATATCCATTGTTTGGTGCCCTTGTGATGTTAAAAGCTAGATGAGTGTTAACAGATGGGGTATCATTGTACTTCTTCAGCCTATCTTCATATCCTTTGAGCCTGTAGGTTATGTCTTCATAAGTTGGACCAGAAAATATATCCATTGAGTTTTCAATGGTTGAGATAACATGCTCATAGTCTCTGGTGACCATGAATGGCAGCAAAAAATTTTATCTTCTCAATGACTGGACTCCCAATAGAGGTTAACTGGTCACATATGTTCTTTACCTCTATGAGGTATTCATCCATGGACTTATCTCCCTTGGAAACAGTTTGTAACTTTCTCTGAAGTTCAAAGAGCCGAGAGGATGAGACCCTATTAAAGTGTTTAGCTAGATTAGTCCATACCTATTGTGCAGATGTAGATCCAACCACTACACTTAGTATGTCCTCTGTCAAGGAGCCTTGTAACCATGACATAACCACTTGATATGCCCTGATCCAAGAGGAAAAATCAGGATTTGGTACTTCAGTATTTCTCCCATCAAATGCCTGGTACAATAATAAGCCGGGATGGTTTCTGCGCAGCACCATTAACGAACCCCAGGAGACCTTGACCATTAAGGAATGATTCAAACTGGGACTTCCACAAGATGTAATTTTTATCTGAGAGTTTGACAGTGACACAGTTAGTAATGTTTAAAGATGGAAAGGAATATAGCTCTTCCATGGCTCTGATACCATGTAAGAGTAAGTGAAGGAGATTCTTTTAGAGAGAAAATTTGGTTTTCATTTGACTCGAACTTTCAATTACACATTTGTTCATCTTTTATACTCGCATACAAAGTTTGATTTCTAGGTAAAATGAGCTGTGAGCTGCAACTTGTCTTCATTCCATTTGCTCCACATTCCCAAGAGCATCAAATCTGCTAGCCACTAGAATTGAGAATGTCGCGGTGGCAGATTTGTACGGTTCATGTTTTTCACGCCATTTTCCTCTGTTTTTGTCTTTTGCAGGTTTGGAGCTGGAGCTTGTATTCGACTGTTGCTTTGTTTTCTCCTTGGGCTCAGTTTCATCATTGGACTTCATGTTGGGCTTCGTATTAGTTTGATCCAGCTGCAAAGTGGTGTCGTTTTGAGCACTTGCACTAATATTAAGCTCGTACCTAGCTATACGTTGGAGGTTGGACATGTCTGATTTCTTCTTCACTTAACTTCTGTGTATAAAAAAGTATATATACATAACATAGTTATCCATATACAGGTAGCTATTCTCATTGCTATAAATGCAAAAAGAGTAATAATAACTAGGGACCGCAATCGAATGGCTTAATTAGTGTAATGCCTTGATACTCAATGCAACTAATAATATCTCTTGTCATTTAGCTGCGGAAAAATCTTGACGTCTCTTCTCTTCTTGTGTAAAAGTCTTGTTGGAATGTCCGTTTCAACATTAACCGCCAACAAGAGAAAAAATCTTTAAACTAATTCCTATGGGTAACTTTATAATACCCGTAGTTGGACATATTCTCCTACGTATATATATTCATCTTACTATGTCTTCCTTTTAACTTTCAGAGCCAACAATAAACAAAACTAAAGGAGAAGCTTGCCCATGGAATCGCAAGGCCAAGTTATCACCTGCAAAGGTAAACAACTTGTGTTTATAGAATTTGTCTATGCTTTTTTCTTCTTTTCTTTTGACTCTATTTACTTATACTTGATGGAATACAAACAATTAGCTAGGCGAGTCAAGATGTCTGGTTCAGATGTAAAAAAACTCACTAAGTTGATCTTTTAAGTTCAATGAAAAAGTTTTGGTCACTCCTCTAAGAAGTCAAGATGTATATGTAATGTTGATTAAGCTGAGGAATGTGAATAAATGAACAGCGGCTGTAGCATGGGGAGCTGGAGAAGCTCTGGTGATTGAGGATATAAAAGTAGATCCTCCTCAGAGATTAGAAGTGAGACTTCGAATACTTTTCACTTCCATCTGTCACACTGATCTTAGCGCTTGGAAAGGCGAGGTAATTCATATTACTCTTAATAGCAGTCTCTTCTTTATGTAGCACTTTCAATTTCTTCATCTTCTTCTTCTCTCTGTCTTATGGTTAGAACGAAGCTCAACAAGCATACCCTCGAATCCTTGGTCATGAAGCTTCAGGGTAAGTCCTTTTGCATATGAATCTTGAATCATCTTAGGCCTCGTTCGTTTCTGTATTTGGATACATCATCCAGAAGTAGCATCCAAATTCTAACATATGTCATATTGGTTTTTGTATTGTTTAGGATAGTGGAGAGCGTAGGAGAAGGAGTGGAAGATTTAAAAGAAGGAGATCATGTGCTTCCTATATTCACAGGAGAGTGTGGAGATTGCAGAGTGTGCAAGAGAGATGGAGCCAATCTTTGCGAGAGATTCCGAGTGGATCCAATGAAGAAAGTGATGACAAGTGACGGGAAGACAAGATTCTTCACAAGTAACGACAACAAACCCATCTTCCATTTCCTTAACACATCAACATTCTCAGAGTACACAGTTATGGAGTCAGCTTGTGTGGTCAAAGTGGATCCTCTGTTTCCACTGGAGAAGATGAGCCTCCTAAGCTGTGGTGTCTCCACTGGTAATACTAAATTAAATGTGACAGAAATGTGGTTGTTTGTTATTAAATGTGAGAGTGTTTGTGGGTTGTTTATAAATGGAAATGAAGGAGTGGGTGCAGCATGGAATGTGGCTAATATTCAAACAGGCTCCACTGTCGCTGTCTTTGGACTCGGAGCTGTTGGACTTGCCGTATGTCTTTCTTCTTTCTCAATTGCGTATTATCATAGAAGATCAATCTCACGCTTCATGTCAGGTGGCTGAGGGTGCAAGAGCCAGAGGAGCCTCAAAAATCATTGGGATTGACCTCAATTCTGACAAGTTTTCATTAGGTATTTGCTCCATTGGTTTCATATTTGTTGATGTTTAAGATTTTCGCAACAGTGCCAGTTCTCCGGATTTAAATAACAACGTATTTAAAATTTGATGTTTTCAGATAAAATTATTTATTATTTTAAATATATAATGAAAATATAATAAAATAAAATTAAAGTTAATATGTTCTCAAAAAATTAAAATAAAAACACGTACTTAACCACAGTACCAAAGCGCTACTTGTAAATTTGGCGCTACAATATTCATATAAACTTTAGCACTTAAAACCCTTACTTTATGAGTTTTATCCCTGGACCAGCCTAAGAACACATAGAATTTATTTTCTTTATTTTTTTACTAAAACGTTATTAAATATAGCTAATTTAATCAATCAAAAACTATATTACAAAATACAAATTCTCAAAAATACCACAAAAAAATATGTTAAAGTATACTTTAAGCTTTTAGTTTATTATAAAAATACTATATATATATTTTCTCTAAAAATACCACAAATTTGTGAAGAAAAAAAAATACCACAAATTTTAAATATCTTACATACTTCAAATTTAAACCCTAAACTCTCAAACTAAACTTTATCTTTTTTAAAACTAAACCATAAACTCTAATTAGTGAACATAAACCCAAACACCTAAATTTTAAACTTTTAAAATTTGTTTTTTTTATGTTTTTGTTATTTTTAGAATATAAAGTTATTTTTGTGGAATCTCATGAAATTCTTCTAAAATAAACTTACACAATTTTAAACTTATACACATAATAATACTTAGAATTAATAAAAAATCTCTAAAACATTACTCATTTTGAAGTGGAGAGAGTAGTAGATGAGACTTAAAAGAAAACAAATATATTTCAATGAGATTGTAAGCTAAAGTGTTAGAAATGAACAGGGAGAGAAGTAGGGATCACTGAGTTCATAAACCCAAAGGAGAGTGAGAAAGCAGTTCATGAGAGAATAATGGAGATCATTGAAGGAGGAGTTGAGTATAGCTTCGAGTGTGCTGGAAGCAGAGAAGCACTTCGAGAGGCTTTTTTGTCTACAAACTCAGGAGTTGGAGTGACAGTGTTGCTTGGTGTTCAAACAAGCCCAGAGCTTCTCCCTATTCATCCCATGGAGCTCTTCGAAGGCAGATCCATCACAGCCTCTGTTTTTGGAGGCTTCAAACCCAAAACTCAATTACCTCTTTTCATCAACCAATGCCTTCAAGGTCTGATCAATCTCGACCTCTTCATCTCTCACCACTTGCCCTTTAACGATATCAACGAAGCCATGCAGCTACTTCATCAAGGCAAGGCTCTCCGCTGCCTTCTCCATCTCTAAATACAACTTCTTTCATTTAGTTTACAAGTTATTGTCATGTTTCCACACTGCATTGAGAACCTTCCTTGTTGAGTCCAATACTCCCACATTAGTTCTTTTGATCATCATTCCAACTCATGTTACTATTAAATGTTGTTTACTCATATAATTGCTAGACTCGTATCAGTTAAAGGAACAAAAGTTGAGTATGTTTATTAGCGCAATGTGGAATCATCCTTGTGCGCATTCACAAATTCTACAATGAATAAATAACTCTCAGCTTCTTCTTTTTCTCTTTGGTATTACATGATTGATACATCCCAACACTAACAACAGAGACACACTAATAAGAATTAAGAATTGTAAAAGAAGAGACTCTTTTACCTCTCTGTCCACATACATGTACACTCTCCTACATCCTTTTCCCCATTCTTGCAAATCTTCTCGCTACTCCAAATATCACTGCCTTTGTCAACAGTCCTTTGTCCAGTGTACAAGCAAGTGCAATCGCCCCTCCAACCACTAGTATCTTTGGTATGTTTTTCCCCGTCGTCGGCTTCTCTTCTGTAACCTCTGATGTTGAATCTCTCTCATTCATGAACTCATCCACACTCACTTTGGTGTTAATTTGAGCCATTGTTGCGCTTGGTGATAAGCCTGCTCCTGCTGCTCTGGCCTTCTGGTATGCACGTAAGCCTGGCTCTATTTTCTTCACTGCACCCCACATCCCTTGTCTTACCCCAAGCTTTGCAATCTCCCATGGTATTCCCATATCTTCATGGTGAAATAATAGTACTTCACATGATGTCATTTCACCATCCCCTCTTTTCGATTCAACTACACAATCACAACATATCCAATTTTAAAACTCACAACACTTACTACAAAGAAAACTTGTTTAAGTACATCACAATCGTAGTACCTGCACGGATACACCAGCTCGAATAGTATAAGTCAACACGCCGTGGCTTGTTTTGTCTTGGTACAGACGGGTATTGTACTCCCTGAAACAATTACACAGAGAGCATTCACACATGAAACAAGTGAAGACACCAACAATAACTAACCAAATCTATATCCACAAGAAGGACACTAGCTTAAGTTTTATCAATGTGTCATTCCAATGGGAATGATTACCTTTGTAATGCAGTAAAATACTCGGCCTGCATCCCAAATTCGACGGCCTATAATATATTCCCTGTCGCTACAAAAGAAAGGGAACTGCAGAAGCAACGAGGACAAGGAGTTAAGAGAGGGAAGAATCAAGAAGAGCACATAGAAGCTAGCTAAGAAGAGAAGAGACAAACGCCCACCTTCCGCACCCATTGCACAACCATAGTACCAGTGTCTTTACAATCCTCAAGTGTAGAAGAATACAAAAGCATATCATCCCATTTGGAACGAAACTCATCATCCCAAAAGAAGTCTCTCACCATCTCGGGAGTAGCATCCTCAAACACAGTTCTGCTACGGTATTGAGGAGGTCCATTCTGGGGTCATCCAAAAAAATTCATCATTCATATACACATACTTGTTCACAGTGTGTGTAATTGATTAAAGTTTTAAAAAGGGTACCTCAGGATCTCGCCTCCAAGCTTGATATGCGAAGGTTGGAGTTGATCGGTCCATCATTTGAATCCAAGCAGGACCTCCATCTTTGACCTCAACCAACTTCCATAGATGTCTAAAATCATCTTCCGTAACAAACCCAGATCTCTCTTTTTCAGTTTGAGAAGAAGAGCTAGACAAAAGTCACAAAGCAGAGTTTAGTTTAACAGAGAAAGAGGAGTCAAAGAAATTGGAAGTGGGAATCAGATATTACCTGAGGGTGTTAACAGGAAAAGAGTTAGAATTGGTTTTGAGGATGGAAGTGGGAAGGTGAAAGTTGAAAGGATTGAAGCTAAAGCTGGGGAATTTAGATGAATCGGAAGAGAGTTTATCATCTCCGGTTAGATACGCCCATTTAGGTCTCCAAACCCAACCCACCAAAACCCCAGCAGCGACAGCAATCCAAAGAGGCGCCACAAGAGCTAAAAGGTCAGCGAAGCCGATGGTGTGAGACTCTGGAAAAAGAGAACTCAATCCCACCATACTGACCAAGATAGAGAACCCCTCGACGGAATCGGACAATGAATTAGGCGGTCAAAGCGCAGCGATTGGACGAGGGTTGGGGACTTGGTAAAGAGCAGAGATTCGAAGGAGAATGAAGAAGAGAATAAAAGAGAGAGGGGAGAAGATAAGGATTAGGATTTGGGATTACTGTAGGGCCAAGCTCGTAGTTCGATGCAATCTTCTGCGTTCTCTTAACACCCTCTCGTTTTCTATAAGCTACCAACATTTCACTTCTCAATTTATATATAATTTTGATTATTTCTACGGACGGAGAAAAAGGATAAAACATTATTCAATATTATCATAGTTATTACCGATTGAGTGCCACGTGTTCGCTCTACGATTCTGTGGTCGCCGCATCGTTTGCCTTTGCCACCTCTTTTTTGGACGGAATTTATTACTTTGCTGTTCACCACTTACAAGTTACAAATATACAAAGATCTAAAGTTGTAAATTCAGTTTATGTCATTCATTGAATAATTGTTTAATAATTTTTAGTCACTTTTAGATAAGAATCCATATCAAAATCCTTCTTGTTCATGCTCCAATTTGCTTACATATATTCTAACGTCAAGTTGTAACTTAATATTTGTTTGACACATTGAATTTGATAAGATTCGGTACATGATTAATCAATGTAATAACGTGTTTAGAATTCTAGTGAAAAAAAAAAAAAAATATATATATATATATATATCTACAAAAAATATATAAAAATAAATTTGTAACCATTTGACCATTGTCAGTGTGCTATATTCTTATACAAAAATATCAGTTATAGATCCAGTTTTATCGATTGAAATGTTGATGAAAAATTATATAATAGATTTTGAAAGATTTTCTACACTTTCAAAAATAACATAACTATATCCGAGCAATCTATATTATATCACCAATTATAATTTTAAATTTTATATTCCAAATAATTGAATTTTTTATTTAAAAATCTTTTATTAATATATTGAAATCAATATAATTATAATTTTATGTAAAAAAATTATATGAAATTTTTTATTTCATATATATAAGTATAACTATCTTTTTAGTATGAAAAAAATCTATACTATAATGTAGAAATTATTTTTTTGGTAGAGAAATTTCAAATTTCTAAAATAGTACAAAGAATGCCATTAAACAAAGACAATTTTAATTAAATTTTAGAGGTAAAATAGAAAATTTTATTTTTAAACAATTAATGGGAAAATAAGCATAAAATATAGGGTTAATTTACTCAATATACATAACTTTAAGAATATTAAGTAAATAAGCATATGTTTGTATAATTAGATTTTAGGTTTTAATATACATTCATTATCTCTATACTAACATTTCTTTCTCTCTCACTCTTTTACATGTGTTTCTCCTCTTTCTCTATCACTCTCATTCTTTCTTTTTTCTCTTTTTTTATTTTACAAATAAAATCATATAAAAACAAATATATAATCACAAAAGTTGCACAAAAACAGAATTTCTTTTACGAATCTAACATGACCAAAATTATTTAATACGGACTTATATTTTCTAAATAATGAATAATGAATTTGTTTAATAAAATATAAACCCAGTAATAGTCGGAGTACTGAACACAATAGACAAACTACTGAAAATAATAGTCGGACTATCGAAAATAACAGATACCCAAAACTCGAATATATAATTCTAAAACCCCATATTTAAACCCAAAACCCAAAATACAAATCTCAAACCAAAAAATGTAAACCCAAAATCCAAAATATGAACCCAAAATATAAACTCTAAATCCAAAATATAAACTCTAAACTCCAATGTATAACCTAAACATTTGAAGTATGAACCCTAAACTTCAAATATAAACCCTAAACTTCAAAATATAAACCTTAAACCCCAAAATATAAACTTTAAATCCCAAAATATAAATCTTAAACCCCAAAATATAAATCTTAACCCTCCAAATATAAATCATAAACCCAAAAATAAAAATCCTAAAATCCAAAGTATAAACCTTAAACGATAAACCTAAACCCCAAAAATAAGTAAGACTACAAAAAACATATTAGTAACACAAAAAAATAAGATGTGAAAAGAAAAGAAATTGGTCAAACTAATAAAAAAAAAACAAGTGTCTCGAGGAAAAAAAAGGTGTAGGAAAAAATGTAAAAGGAGTAATATAGTATATATTGTATATTGTTAGAAGAAAGAAAATAATGTACGGGAATAGATGATAGTTTCTTAATTATAGGTTGTATTATTGTCATTTGTTCATATTACCCTTATTTATATATATATATATATATNTATATATATATATTTTTAATATTATATATGATAGTTAGTTATATTCTATCAATTTTAAAATAGAAAATGTAGATATATGATATTAAATTTCTTAAAATAAATCTCAAATAATGTCATAAAGAGATCATCTTAGAGCTAAAAAATATTTTATAATTTGTAAAGTAATTTCAATTACAAAAAAATAAATAATAAGTTTAAATTTTGAAGAAAAAAATATACATTCACTATGCAACAAATGTTACTGTTAAGTATATAAAAATAGCTTTAGTTATATAGTAAAATTTAATCAAGATATAGATCAACCTTTTCAAGCATCATCATTAGTATACCTCTTAAAAATAATTAATCAGCACATTTTTGTAAAATATTGGCTGCACCTAGATCCAATGGATCAAAAACCCATTCCAGAAACCCATTCGAAAAGCGACAATGTTAGCGAGGGCGCTGAAGGAACAGTGAATCTAGTCTCGAGAGACAGTAATCTACTAACCAACTCGTCGGTCTATGAGATATAATTCTACATGCCCTACGTAGCCAAATAATGATGAAGAGGCATTATAAAAGGAGGAGGAGGGTTCAAGGAACAGAGGTCAACAATTCCGAACGAGGAATTATAGAGAGAAGTTAGAGAGAGAATTTTACACCCTTGAACTAATTATTTATCGTGAGCTCTTCGGATCCGTCGATGACCACGCTTCCCTGTAATCATCCTTTCAAATACAAAATCATATAAAGAGGGACATTCACCCTAGATCCAACAATTGGCGACTCCGCTTGAGAAATATTTTAAAGGGATACTATATTCTAATTTACGACACACTAAAGACATGACGAACCCAACTCAGACAGACAACTACATCCTTGTCAAGGACATGACTCATCTCGGAGGACAAAGCATCAGAGTCGACGGCCAACAAACGCCAACTGGACCAAGGAATAGAATCCAAGGAGTGCCCACGCAAGAAGAAGCTAATCAAACACTACTACGTCGATTAGAGGATCAGGAAAAGGAATCGAGACAACTAAAAAGAAAATTTGAAGCAGTGACCACTACGAGCTTGCGAAGAGTCGAACTGGAGGTCATAAACAGAAACCTCTTCGGATCCACCGACACACAAACACCAACATCAAACAACCCACCTATAACCGGATCAAGCCACCATGTCGATATGCCCCACCGCGATGATCCCATCAACCAGAGCAAAGAGATAAAGGTGTTAAAAGCCCAACTCAAGGATATGAGCTCCCTCGTATACATAGCCACAAGTTCAGCTCCGGAAATGAGCGAGTAGTCAAAGAACCCCAAAGAAAACTATTTACAAGGAGGATAACGGAGACCCGAACCAAACACACAGCGAAGATCAAATTTCCAACCTTCGAGGGAAACGCCAACCCCACCCATTACATGACCGCCTTTACGATTGCAATGGGACGATCCTAATTTACCAACGACGAAAAGGATGACGGCCTCTGCCAACTGTTCGTAGAAAACCTTTGGGGAACAACGCTCTCATGGTTCTGTCACCTAGAAGCCCGGTCAATCGACAACTTCCAACAACTGTCAACAGCGTTCGTCAAACACTACTCCATGTTCATGGAGAAAAAAGCGTCAACCGACGATCTATGGTCACTAAGCCAAGGACACCGAGAACCTCTCAGGCTATTCATAGAGCGTTACAAAGAGGTGGTCTCAAAAGTATCCATCTCCGATGAGGTCGCCATCGCGGCACTCAGAAACGCGATGTGGTACGAATCCATGTTCTGATATGAACTACTCTTGAATCAACTCCTGATCCTCGAAGACGCCCTCCATAGAGCTAGTAGATTCATTAGAATGGAGGAAGAGAAAGTTGCGATGGCACGCAAGCACATTGAAACCCATAGTGGAAAAGAAAAGGAGGAGCAGTTCGATCTTGTCAGTTCTAGGAGGGTCAACCCAAGCACGACCACATGCGGGATGACGACCGTAACGCTTTCTGCGATTTCCACAATTGCCAAGGTCACAGCACAGCCGACTGCCACCACCTGAAGGATATGCTGCTCAAAAATTATCAAGAAGGCCGAGGGAGAGATGGACAGAAGCGATCCGATCAATACCCACCGAGGAATCAGAGGAAACGATCATAAAATTGTCACCAAAACCAAAACTGCGATACGATGGGGGGGGAAGACAAGAAAGATAGGCCATTGAGGTAGATATGGCCCCTCCGCAGAGGCAAAACAACGATGGACGAGGCAAAGATATCCCCAATCCCCGTCGAAGAATAAATGTCATCATGGGGGGGGGTATCCAGCAATATCGCAACTCGATACGATTGGCGACAAGGTCAGTTCGGCTAGTCCTCAACACGCGAAGAGGATAGACCAGTAGGTAGCTCAGACACTAACCAATCAGATTCACAAGTTACGATATAGTCGGAGCCGAGGACGCCCAAAAGGATTTCATAGTCGTTGAGCTCATCATCAAGGATTGCGAGGTGACCAGTATCCTAGTCGACACAGGCAGCTCGGTTGACATAATCTTCAAGAGCACCCTGCGAAAAATGGATATTGGCGAAGAAGAAATAAAGAGGACCACGCAGTCCCTCACTGGTTTTGGAGGCGACACAGTCGAAACAATAGGGACCATCAAAGTCCCAATCCGGATAGGCAGAATTGTGGTGATCACCAAATTCTAAGTCGTCGACACACACATGATCTTCAACGTTATCTTAGGAACCCCCTGGCTGGCCGAGCGAAAGCAGTAGTCTCCATCTTCTACCAATCTGTCAAAGTCCCAACGGAGAGGGGGACCATCACCCTCAGAAGCAACCAACAAGCCGCGAGAACATGTTTCATAATAGAACATAAAGCGCGTAAGAATGTCGAATTGTAGCAGCTACAGTTGGGGAGCTCAAAAAGACCGGACCTCTCCCAAGAGTGCAAGAGCCCCAACTGTGAATCCATCGAACAAGTCAATATAGACGATAACAACCAAGAAAGATGTGTCGAGATCGGTCACGAACTCGACGAGAAGATAAAAGCAGAATTGGTCACTTTCTTAAAGAAAAACATAGTCACCTTCGCATGGTCGACCAAGTCTATAAAGGGAATCGACCCGAGTATCACCTGCCATGAGTTGAACATCGACCCAACTTTTAAACCACTCAAGCAAAAACGACAAAGTTGGGACCTGAGAGAGCGCAAGCAGTGAACGACGAGGTGTAAAAGTTGTTACAGGTCGGGTCGATAGTTGAATTCAAGTATCCCAAATGGTTAGCAAACTCGGTGGTCGTAAAGAAAAAGAACTGCAAATGGCGGGATGCATCAACTTCACTCAACAGAACAAAGCTTTCCCGAAAGATAGTTATCCCCTCCCACATATCGATAGACTGGTCGAGGCTACCACTGGGAACGAATTGTTCTCATTCATGGACGTCTTTTCCGACTATAACCAGATAATGATTCACCCCGACGACAGAGAAAAAATTGCTTTCATCACAGACAAGGGGACGTACTGCTACAAGGTCATGCCTTTCAGGCTCAAAAACGCAGGAGCAACATATCGGAGGCTAGTCAACCGAAATTTTGCCAACCTTCTGGGCACTACTATAAAAGTATACATTGACAACATGCTCGTCAAGTCGCTCTCTAGAGCCGACCACGTCGACCATCTGCGTTCTTGTTTTTCCATTCTTAACCAATATGGAATGAAACTCAACCCCACCAAGTGCAAATTCGACGTGGCATCAAGAGAATTCATGGGCTACATCATCACATAGAGTGGAATCGAAGCAAATCTCAAACAAATAGGAGCGTTCATCGATCTCACATCTCCATAAAACACAAGAGAATTGCAGCGACTGACTGGACGCATCACTGCCCTCAACCGATTCATATCAAGATCAACAGACAAGTGCTTGCCCTTCTATTAGCTACTCCGAGGAAACAGAAGATTCGAATGAGACGAGAAATGCGAATAAGCTTTCAAAGAACTGAAAGAATACCTGTCGACCCCACCAATCCTAATCAAGCCAGAGGATGGGGAAACGCTCATGTCCTACATATCAGTCTCCACCACATCCATCAGCGGCGTATTAATAAGAGAGGATCGAGGCGAACAACGATCGATCTTCTACGCCAACAAAACTTTATACGGCCCCAAAAGTCGATACCCGACTCTAGAGAAGCTTGCATACGCTATCTTCGTCTCGGCTAGAAAACTACGACCCTATTTCCATTTGCACTCATTCGCGGTCCTCATGGATCAACCACTCTGGATGATCCTGCACAGCCCGAGTCAATCTGGGAGGATGGCCAAGTGGGCCGTTGAACTCAAGCGAATACGATTGTCACAAGTCCTTGCCAACTTTATCACCGAACTTCCCCTGGAACTGATCAAAGGAAACAAAGCCCTAAAGTGTGGTCTCTTCATGTCTATGGATCCTCCTACTCAGGAGGATCAGCGATCAGAATTCGACTAGAGTTATATGAAGGCGACATTATGGAACAATCGTTTCGCCTCAGCTTCAATGCATCTAATAACGAGACAGAATACGAAACCATCGTCGTTGGATTAAAATTGGCAAAAGGAATCGGCACCAAACATATGTGAGCTTTCTGTGACATTCAGTTTATCGCCAGCCAATTTGCGGGAGATTACAAAGCCAAGAGTGAGAGGATGGACGCCTACCTCCGGGTGGAGCAGAACTTAGAGCGAGAAATATACCACTTCGAGTTCTTCAAATTCCCAGAAGCGAAAACAAAATTGCCAAAGCACTTGTGACTCACAACTCTACATGACCATCCCAGTTGAGGAAATCCAGAAACCCAGCATCAGCATGGACCTCATCCACTACATCGACAATCAAGAGATCGTGGAGGACAACTTCGAGTTTAGCGTTGACCACAAGGCACCAACAATCGATTGGTGATACGAAATCAAGTTGTACATTGCATACGGTACCCTACCTGAAGTCAAGTGGGCTGCACGCAGGCAGAAAGAGAAAGCTACCCACTATGTGATGATCGTTGAACACCTTCTGTGATGCAACTCTACTGGAACCCTGCTCACCTGCCTGGGCACTGACGAGGCTGAGCGCGTCATCAGGGAAACACACGACAGAGCAGGCGGAAACCGCTCCAATGGTCGAGCACTAGCCTTCAAGATAAAGAAGCACGGGCACATCTGGCCCACCATGATTGCCGACTACCACAAGTATACTATGAAATGTGAATAGTGTCAACGCTACACACCAACTAGCCATCAACCAACGGAGCTACTTTGAACCTGGGCATCTCCTTACCCCTTCATGTGGTGGGCAATGGACATCGTCGGTCCCATGCCTTCTTCACAAGAAGAAAATACCTCATCGTCATAACGGACTATTTCACCAAGTGGGTCGAAGCCAAATGTTACGCGGAACTACACGATGTTGAAGTCTAAAACTTCTTCTGGAAGTACATTATTTGTAGGCACGACCTCCCGTATGAGATCGTCACTGACAATAGAACGCAGTTCTGCTCACACAAGTTTGAGAACTTCTGCTCCAAATGGAAAATCCGACTAAGTCACTCTACACCAAGGTATCCCCAAGGCAACGGCCAAGCCGAAGCAACAAACAATACCATCATCGACGGCTTAAAGAGAGGATCGAGAGAAGTAAAGGACTATGGGCCGACGAACTAGATGGCGTCCTCTAGTCTCACCGAACGACACCCCCAAGAGCGATGAACCAGACCCCTTTGTCTTGCACACAGAATAGAAGCCATGGGACCTTCTGAGGTCAACGTATACATCTTAAGGAGACTCAAACTCCCCGCCACTGCCGACATCAACAACACAATGCTACACGATAGGCGACCAGGGAGTATCACGCGGGTAAGCTCGGCGTCAAGTGGGAGGGTCCCTACCAAATCACAAAAGTCATAAAAAAAAGTTATTATCAGCTCGCCGACCTCGAAGGGACGATGCAACAAAGATCATGGAACGCACACCAGCTCAAATTCTACTACTATTGACTCAGGTATAGTTGTAACATGAACTATGAATGGCTTGATCCCTCTATAATGAGTACGTAGGCAACCCGAAAAGGGTGCAACTGTAAAAAAAAGGGGAGATGGGGAGGGGGAATAGGCATCCTTCATTATAAATTTAAGTCGGTTTTACATATCTAATATCGCTAAAAAAACATCATGAAATCAAAGCGGAGTTTAAACTCGCCGAGCCCACCCTCGATAACAAAATTAAAGCCGAGTCTAAACTCGCTGAGCCTAGCTTCAACAACAAAATCAAAGCCGAGTCTAAACTCGTCGAGCCTAGCCTCGATAACAAAATCAAAGTCGAGCCTAGACTCGCAGCGACATACTGGTCAGATGATAGCTATGGAAATAAGGTACAACTAGGCAATGATACTTGCCATCGAAAAGCCAAGTACCATACTTGCACTTTCTGGAGTACCCCCCCCCCCACCAAGAAATAAGCCAAGCCCATACTCATAAGGTCATCGCGTATTCAGAATACAAAGGAAAAGCCAAAGTTAAACGCAACTTCGAACCTTTGGGATTAATCTCGCAAAATTAACAATCCAAACAATATGACCAAGAACCAAAAAGGTTGTTTCGAAAAGAAAACTTTCATTAAATAACAAAGTTTTACATCGTTCAGACTAAAAGGAGAAGGGAACGAGAACTAAAAAGACAAAAAATAATAATAATCGGGTCACGCTTCAAGGTTAAGAGGAGTCTCAGCCGTCCCTGGAGGTTGAATAGACGAAGCTTTGTCAGTGACAGGTTGTGGAAGCTCGTGAGGAGGTAACAAAGGGCCACCCAAATCTTCAGCGGTCAACTCGGTGACAACCATTCCATCTTGAATGGCTTGTTTTTCCTCCATCTGCTCCTTCACCGCCTCGACCAAAACATCGGCACCTCCCCACCAAAGCCTTTCAACATTTCAAAAAGCTCTTTAGACTTCTTGAAACAAGTGATCGACTCGTCTACAGCTTGGACATTCCTTTTTGTCCTCCTAGTACCGATGAACCTTAGCAAAGCGTTCGTCAACGCCAGCCTTCCACATCCTCTCAGCCTCCTCGACTATTTCCCTCACAGCTTGATCAAACTTCCTCTGAAGATGACACCTCTCTTTATTGGCAGCGTCACAACGCTTACTTATCATGGCATTCTCCTCTAACAACCTCTTGACCTCGTCTTCCATCTCGGTATTCCGTGAGGACAAGCCTTCATTGTCGGATTTGAGAGCCTCGCTCTATGCCGTATCAAGTTTCATCTGCTCCCCATCCCTCTCTGCCAATGAAAACCCTTCTTTGGCATGTGCGTCGAGAGTCACTCAGAACTGTTCCAGAATCTTAACCTTCTCCTTCTCCCAAAAACAGAGATCATGAAACTTGTCTCCAAACTTAGCCATGCGCAGAAAAACGTGATGCGTCTTCCTCACCTTCAGCTTGAACCACCTGAATATGTGATTCTCCAGCATCCTAGTCTGAAAAGAACAATATAATGTTAAGGGTACTACTAAAACAACACGAAACCAGTCTTAATAGAATACGACGACACGATACCATGATGTAGGAACAATAGAAATCATCGAAGATCTCAACAGTCCTATCATCATTCTCATCCTCCACAAAAGAGCCTAGGCGGACCAATAGACAAACTAGGTCCCCGCATACAGCAGTATCATCATACATCATCAAGATTTCATCATAGTGAAAGTTGAAGGGTATCTTCTCTGCACCCTCTTCATAACGCTCCGCTGCACCGTCAGCATCATCTTCTCCACCCCCCAACTCCACGTTGCTCCCCATTTCCGCCTCATCTTCTCAAAAATCCCTCTCGGCATCGACGTGGTCAAGGTCGAAACCCCCTTCATCCGGATTCCTTACGACCAAATTCAAAGGGTCATCCTCAACCTCCGCGATAATAGTCGCTCTATGAGCTCGCTTCTGCACCTTCAACTTGTCGGCATGCTTCCTCTTCCTCTTTGTAGGAGGCACAACGATCCGTTTCCCTACAGCCTTATCTGATAAGGGTAGCGGGACAGGACCATCAACTGGTCCAAAAGCGTCAGCCGCCGTCTCGACCATATGAGCCTTGATCCTTTCAGTTGCTTATAGAACCACGACCATGCCTAGTAGTTTGACAGTAGCGCTAGCCTGCTTCCGTAAAGTAGCGGTTTTAATCTCCTCGACGAAGTTGCCTGACATCACTCTCTGACGAACGATAGGGCAACGATCACAATCCATTGCAAGAGATGTGGAGTTAGCATGATGCAAACATGTATAAACACATAGGAGGTGGGACAACTAACCGCGATAAAAGTGACTTAGATACTTGCAGACTTTGGGCTAGTCGATGTCAGTCCACAGAGAAATCCCGCGAGCCTTTATCTTCCTTACGTTGTCAAAAAAATTTGTAGCGTAATTCTTCAGGTTCAGCGGAAAATCTGCAAACAGACAGGAAACTAGTGAGATCAAAGGAAGAAAGGGCTACGAGACCAATACAAGACTCTACCGTTGGATAAATTCCATCCCCTAGAATAATTATAGCTGCAAGATGGAGTTGCAACCGCATTGACTTTTACGAAGAACCACTGACGCTTCCAATCTCATATCTTCTTCTTCACGCTAGTAAGAAACTTATGTTATTTCTTTAAGGTGACTTAAAAGAATCCCGTGTCGATGCTGACCTTGTCAACAGTCCTAGGACTATGGCAGATCCGTATCACCTCTTCAAAAAAATTCCCGCAAACATTAACGCTAGATTCAACAATTTTGAAGGAAAAAATGATTGGTTGTATCAAACAAAAAATTCTTGATACTTGGTATTTTAATCTTCTGCTATTTCGACTTTTGAGATAACTTGAATAAAAGTTTGTAATCCAAATGTATTGTACAAAAAGCTTATAAAAACCTATTTAAGAATTTTTTATAATAAAAAGAATCTTATAAAAGCCTATAAAGAAACTTACAAAAACTTGTAATAGTTTTAAAAGGTGGCCTTTTATTTTCTTTTAGTTTAGATGAAGAATGTGACATTATTGGTGAATCTCCATCCTAGTGATTAGGTAGGGTGTAAAAATCAAAACTGAAAAAAAAGATCAAATGTTAAATGTTATCAAGCTATACAAAACAAAGAAACATGTAACTTCTAGAGAAATTAAAGAGAACATGTGCACGAAAATAACAATATCTGAATCGGGAAGCACTGTACCTAATTACTAAATCACTAGTTTTTTGTGAACTAAGTTTCCTTTAGCGACAAGTTTTATATGTCTTAAATTCAAGAGCTACTCATTTATTTATAAATTATTGTAATTATTATCTAAGTTGATTTTCTATTTAAAAATATAGCATAGTTTTTTAAATATTTAATTAACTTATAAGTAATAAATTAGGTTTATCTAGGTATAAAGCTATAACATATTAAAATTGTCGGATTATTTTATAAATAAGAGAGGTATACTCTAAAAGTTAAGACATAAACAGCGTTGCTCCAAATTTGGAATAATAAAGTTCAATTCTATGTTCTTAAAGTGTGATATAGAACACCATTTCAAATAACTTTTCTCCAGCTATATAGTTTAGTAGTGAATTTAAAACACCATTAAAACCATTAAAAGTTTTTATTTTTATTTTTTTGACAATGCATTAAACCATTGAAAGTTTATTAGCATGTCAATACACACAAAACCAATTTTAGACATATTCACCAAATCTGCTCATTTTATGGCTATTAAAAAATTTACTTTCAAATTTGTTCATTTTATAGATTCGATTTCTAGTTTGATAACAAAACAACCGAGATAACATAATCATTAGACCACTTGATTCTTGTCTATTATCTCTTACCGCAATCTTAATTCTCTTAGTGGTTACATTTTTGTAACAATCTGTTAAACCATTTTTAACAAAAAAACGGGTTAAACCGAAACTCTTAAGATATTGTAGCCAAAAGTAGGAAAAAGAAAGTGTACAGATTTAAGAATCCTTGGTCGACTGGATATATAAACGTTTTAATTGATAGAAATGTTCTAAGAAACCCAAATTGAGAAGACCATTGGGAGAAACAAAGGAAACGCGGATTGTAACTTTTAGCTTTGAAATTTTCGATACACATGAGAATAAATGCACGTGTTTTTCGTTGATCATTCATTTATTTGTCAATGTCATATTGCACCTAACCAACACTGAAAATAATAATAATAATATTGGTGAAAGAGTCAATAATTTACACGATTATGGACGGTCACTCAAGGAACATCACAATTTTACTAACAAGATTACATGCTGATTGTTACTACTGCTGATTTTATCTAATTTATCTTTGGCACTTTTAGATTGCTATGAATGTGTACACTGAGGTACTCACATAGATTCTATGCTCGCACAATGAAAACTTTGATTACCTTCATATGTCTAATTATCTCAGTTTAGATTTTAGGTCTCTTCATCAATTCTTGTTGGTTTCAAGATATACGAAATAGGTGATGTAAGACGTTGGTGCATCCAATCGACGCCATCTTGCTGCACTATGTAGAATTGTGTATTGAATCAACTTGAGTTTATTAATCTCATGAGTCAAGTATTT
>OVBE01000337.1:0-43964 GCA_900406425.1 Iberis pinnata
TCAGCCAAAAAGAGTTTGCGTCGGATCTCTGGCTTCCGTCCATCTTCACAGCTCTAATTTTCTCTCTGAGACTGTTAGCAAAAGAGATGAGAATTGTAAATCAAAAAACCTAAATAAAAAGGAGAAGACATATGGGCTTTCATTTCTAATATACAGTACTCCCTAAGTTATAATAAATATATAAATTTTTCGAATAATAATAGTTTTGCTAACCGAAATTCACATTATATATATAAAAAAATTATTATGATACAAAAAAAAACTAAAAAGTACGACATTGTAAAATTAGTCATTATATAATAATACACACATAGTACAAAAAATAGTATTGGGTACTTTTTGTTCTTTAATTTGGAAAATAGATACTTTTGTTTTTTAATTTGGAAAATATGTACTATTGTTTTTTTTATTTTTTAAATAGGTATGTTTGTTCCTTCACATGAACCATTCATCAGACAATACATATTTCACAAGAACAATTCACATTCATCATTCACAATCAGTTCATCATTCACAATTCATATATAACGTAAAATTTTGGAAATTTGAAAATGATTACTTTACTCAGATATATAGAAAATAAATCCCAACATTTGGTATTATAATTCAGATGTAACGATAATTTTGAATTCCATAACTCATATATCCTGTGAAAGTAACCAAGAAATACATTAACAATAACTCAGCCGTACTAAAATAATTTTGATGTGTCCGTCAATGGTAAACTGTAACTCAGCCATTTACAAACCATAATTCAGCTGTTTTAAAAAAAAACGAGAACTCAGTGGTATCATAAAAACATCAAATCCATAAATCAGTTTCACATTAAGCCCACTCCTTTATTTTTCCCCATAAATCTGTAATCAAACGTATTACTCAGTCGTTTCACATAAATCAGTTTGACATTCAAATCCCACTCTTATTACTTTACCGAGGTAAATAAAAAAGTATAAGAGGCGGTAATACGCAAAATCGTGACTCTTCAAATTTATTTTTTTTATATTAAAAAGGGATATAGGGAACTCCGCCATTTGTCTTTGAAGCGACGGTTCTCACTCTATCTCTCTCTATTTATTTCTCCGTTTGCTCTGTTAATTTCTTAACAAATTCACAATCTCTCCCTTTTGATATTCCTCTCAAAGAGTACGCATGAAATCTCCCTCTTTCGATTTCGATATTGCTCACAAACAGTATGCATTCAATCCGCTTCCCTCCTTCTTATCCTATTCCCTCTCTTTATTTCTCTGTTTGCTCTGTTAATTTCTTAACAGAAATCAGTTGTTTGCTCTGTTACTCTTGGTTATAATATATTTCATTCAGTGTTAAAAAAACCCTGAAATCAGTTGTTTTTTAAACAAAAACTAGAACTCAGTCGCATCACAAAAACATTCAAATCCATAAATCAGTTTCACATTCAAATCCCACTCTTATTTGTAAAGTAATAAGAGTGGGCATAATGTGTGGAAAAAAGAAGAATTGGCTTAATGTACGGCTGAGTTATGTTTACGACTAATTGATGTTTATACTGAGTTATTTTTACATTATGATGGAGTTTTGTACGTGGTTATAATGTTTGTGTTACGTTTGAGTAGTAACAATTATTATTATTATGAAAGTTTCCATAATATAAACGCAAAGTTATTATTACAATATATGACTACTGCAAGAAGTAAATTAGCAATAGGAAAATAAAATTAAATCTGAAGACTCAGATCTGCTTTATTGAAGCAGAACAACAGATTTAAAGCATAACAAACAAAAACTAGATAAATGAACAAGAAGGATATGAATACAAAAGTTTCATATTCTTATCCTTGATTTGACGTTTCTGTCTACCATCTCTATTTTCATAAGCATTGGTCCATCCATCATCATCACAATATATCAGAACAAATTTAGCAATGCTTATGAAAATAGAGTTGATAGACACAAACGTCAAATCAAAGGATAAGAATGTGAAACTTTTGTATTCACATCCTTCTTGTTCATCTATCTTGTTTTTATTTGGTGGTTGCATACGATAAACATGCATAATAATTAGCAATTGATATCTTACAAAACTACTTACAACAACAACAAAACAACCCAAAACATCAGTTCAACAAGAATTAATCAAAGGATACAACCGATATACCTAATTTTTTGTGGTATTTTTGTGAATCCCCAATAAATAAACATACAAATAAATAACATCTTAGATAAGATTATAAATTCATTTTACTAACTAGCACAATATATCATTTATAACTCTATAAGACAACAATAAGATCTCAGTCGAATGATTAACAATAACTTTGCAGTTTCATATATTAGCCGTGTAAGTCGTGAGTCGTAACAAAAACATTAATATCAATAAAAATTTAGCCATTTATTGTAACTCAGCCGTATTGTGTAATTTAAATTTTTGTAACTCATGCATTCAATAAAAATAACTTAGCCGTATCGTTTCTAACTGTTTAAGACAACAATAAAATCTCAGCCGAGTAATAAACAATAACTTAGCCGTTTCATATATTAGCCGTGTAAACATGACGTAACCGTATAAAAATTTATTTATACAACATTATGCTCACCAAAGTGGTAAAAATTGAAGAGGCGGGAATACGAAAAATCGTGACACTTCGATCTATAATCTATAAATGTGACTTTGAAGCTACGATTATCTCTCTATTTATTTCATTGTTTCTCGATTTAATTGCTCACAACTTCTCATTCTCTCTCTTAATCTATCTCATGTTTTCCTCTCTTCTCTTCCCCTTTCTCTATAACGTTTTCGATATTCCTCACAAACAGTACGCATGCAATCTATCTCTTTTGATTTTGATTTTAGACACCAGCAGTACGCATGCAATTCGTTGCCCTCATGCTTATCCGATGCAACCAACAAAGTGGTACTTTCACTTCTATGTTCTGTTATATATTGGCTTGAATCTTTTCTAATTGCTTCCTCTTGTTATTTTCCCCAGCAACTTCAATGGGATTGTGGGATACACTGAATTATTTTCATCATTGACTCTAATGGATATGTCTGTTTCTCCAAATGGTAGCAACTACAATGCAAGGGTTCTCGCATGCGATGATTCTTGTCCCTGTCGCATGTTGTCCTCCTATCCTAGTAATTGCCAACGCATTCTTAAATTTTGTGATGAAATGTATTGGTCAGCAAACGCGGAAACTAAAGTTGGTCATTCTCCAACCCTACTCCATTTTACTCCATTTTCCACTCCAAAATGGAGTTACACCCAAAAATGGAGTAGGGTTGGAGCAAAACCAACTCCAAAATGGAGTCACTCCATTTTAGAGTAAAAAATGGAGTTTTACATTGGAGATGCTCGTAGGATGGGGTTCCTCTTGGTAAAGATACCACCAACAAAATTTTTGAATATGATGTTACAGAGATCGTAAAGAAATATATTCGGGAGAAAAATCTCACAAATTCTTCGAGGAAGAAACTAAAGACCTAAGCATGTTCCATCTCCACCCGAGGCTGAAGTTAAGGCCAAGGCGTGAATGGCCCAAACACACTCTGGTGGCCGAAAAACCATCTTTAACCGAGGAAGAGCTCATGCTGGCTCAGATAGGGAAGAGCCGAGAAGATACTGATCATAGTGATATCTCTGTATTTTACATATTTTTGTTATGCATTTATCATCATTTTCAGGTTATTTATGTTATCAATAGGTTACATTAGTAGAGTTACTTAGCAACTTTGCATATTTAGGACAATTTTGCATTAACATCGTATACATGTTGCATTTTGGAGATATTTTAGGTACTTAGGGATATTATGGACAAGTTGAAAAAGGAGAAGTAATGTCTTGGACAACCAACTCAACCAAAGATAGAGCCAACAAAAGAATTACAAGTGGAAAAGTCTCAATTCGACCAACCAACTCGACCACTCGGTTGTAAACCGAGCCAACATGTTCCAGCACATCCAAAAATGCAAGCTCGATAACTCCACTCGGTTATAGACCGACCCAAATGACATAAAGACCAAGAAAAGACTGGCTCGGTCAATAAGCTCAACCACAAACCGAGCTTAGCTCATCCAAGGCCTAACCAAGCACTACACTCGGCCATGGAGCTCGATTGAGATGTTCTTAGTCAAATGGGCGTATCTCCTTATTTCTTCAGTCAATTTTGTTAATCTTTGTCTTGTGAGAAAGCTTACTTCCAGACATGCATCTTTCATGAAGAAAGTGAGCCCAAATTCCTAAAGGAAAGGATTGAAAAGTCGTCGTATTTGAAGACAGATAATCTGCCCGAGAAGTTCGTCATGTTGATAGTCTAAGATGCATAAGTCTTTACCCATACGACCATTCTTTGTGATCTTAGACTTTCTGGAAAGATAACTTCAATGCAAAAAACCTTATGAAGAGTTTGAGTCCAAAATATCACTGCAAATACTTGTAAACATGCGGTTTCAACTAAGCATTCAAGCTCAGTCAATGAGCTCGACCACCAGCTCGAGTTCAGCCCATCCGAAATGCTCAGCTCGACTACCAGCTCGACCTAGCCCATCCAAAGCCCAACTTTTTTATAGTGGGCTATGGTTTTCCTAAACCCATATAAATACTTGAACTCAGATTTGTCCAAAACTTATGCTTTATATCCTTTAATATATGCTCTTCTTTTAGGTTTTCCCTTTGTTTATACTTTTGAATGTTCATGCGTGATCAAACTAATATCTTTCAATGAATCATGTTTCTTTTTATGATTTATGTTGATTTATGCTTGTTTTAGTTTAAAGATCATGAACATCTGGTGCATGTTGATCTTTCATTCATGTTCTTCATTTTAAGTTTGATCTTCATGATTATAATACTCATTTTGTTTTCTGGGTTTTGTGATTTCGTGTTCGTCATGAGTAGCGAGTCTGGGTTTCTGAGGATGGGATAGATTGGTGTTGATTTCTTGAATCTCCTAGATGTTTAAGCTTGTTTATTCATAAATTCCTTCTGTTTCATTGTTCCTAATGCATGTTTCTCTCTTATTAATTGAAATATGATCTTAGGCATTTCCACACCCAAAAGGTGTTTGATGAAATGCCTGAACCAAATGATTTCCGAGATTTACATTCCTAACCGAAGAAATTAGTTGTTTAGACTGTTCATTGACTTAAATAGATTGTTTCTTCATGCTTGCTAGCTAGTGTTCCGTTAACGAGAGTTATGTATTAAATTACTTAGTTTGAGATCATTTATCAAGAGATTTAATTTGATTATTTCTGAATCTATTGTCTAGGGATTATCTCTTGTTTGAGGTATGTTATACATCTAGGTCGATCAAGGACGATCACTGATCAATTACCTCCATCCTTAGGAATTTTTCTTCTCTGACTGCTATTTAGTATCATCTTCTCATCTGTTATTAGTTAACTTGTTGTTTACTTGTCTCGCTTTTGTTAATGCATGATGGTTCATATGTTTTGTTTTAGTTCCAGCTTTGTTCTACTTAGTTTAGATTGTTAGCTACTATTTTTAAATTCTTAGGCTTGACTTAATTAGATCTAATCACATATAGATTGGATAATAACTTCACTTGATTGGATTGACAACCTACTAAACTACAATGACGATGATAGTACAATATGAATTGAACTAGTAAAAATCTTTGGCGTCATTTCCGATTGGGTGTTTGTTCATTACATTATGGATTTTGGATCTATTGAGATCAAGTTCGCTTCTTATTTCTTTTGATTACTCACTTTGTGTTCTGTTTCTCTCTTTGCATTTCAGGTACTACATAATCTGTGTGTTTCACTGACGGGACACAACCGGAGTCAGTGATCACTCTATAGAGGAGTTATCCCCAAGATCAGAATGTTACTTGATACATCAAGCAATGGGAGCTTCATGAACCAAGCTGTTAATGACGGTTGGGAGCTAGTAGAGAACTTAGCACAATCCGATGGGAACTACAATGAAGACTATGATCGCATTCCTCGGGGTAGTTCTAATTTTGAAGACAGAACTAGGATGGAAATGAAGGCTTTGAATAATAAGTTGGATAAGTTTCTTCTTGCACAACAACAATAAGTGCACTTTGATAGTGAATAAGAGCAATTTCAACTTCAAGTTGGAGTGAATGCACATCATGAGGAGATTAGCTACATTCAAAACCAGGGTGGTTACAACAAAGGCTATGCACAACAAAACAAGCCATTCATTCCATATGGGAAAAATCAAAGCTTTGTTCCTAAGCCACAAGCTCAAGGAGGTTTTCAGCAGCAGCAAGCACCTCCTGGGTTCGTTCCTCAGCAACCACAAGCTCAACAATACAATGTCGAAGCATTGCTACAAAAGCTTCTCCAAGTTCAAGCAAATAATGCAATGGAAACATCAAAGAAGTTTGTTGAACTCAATCATAACATGGACTCCTCATTCACTGCCATCTATGAAAACATTGAAGATTTAACCTCAAGGGTGAACTATATGGAGAGCATCACTACTTCTACTTCTTCTTCTACTCCAAAGACAAATAGCCAACTTCCGGGCAAAGCAATTCAGAACCCAAAGTACTATGCACAAGTCAATGCCATAATTTTGGGGAGTGTATAAGATATACCTGCTGCAAATTTTCCTACCCACATCATTGAATACAATGAGGTTCAAGTTTTAGGGGAGTTTGAGTCTAAATGGACCTGAAAATGAAGATTCTGAAAAAACTGATTCTCTAAGGTGGACTGACGTCAGTTGCCAAAGTCAGGCCAATTTCATCTGAACAACCATATATTTCACAGAAGAAAGATACACCTTTTTTTTCCTCCACCTGAGGTTACCATACCCATCAAGGTTCAAGAAGGAGATAACATAGAAGTACTCACAAATCTTTGAAAAGTCCATGAAGGATGGTGAAATTCAAGGAGGGTTGATACCAAATGATGAATGCAATGCCATCATAGCAGAAAAGCGAGAATATCCTGGCTCATTCACTCTACCATGCTCATTAGGTCCACTGACCTTCAACAAATGCCTATGGATTCAGGAGCATCCATCAACTTGATGCCTCTCTCCGTTGCCAAGAAGATGGGGTTCAATGAGTATAAAGCCTCCAACATATCTCTAATTTTGGCTGACAAATCCATTAGGAAACCTCATGGACTGTTGGAGAACTTTCCTATCAAGATTGGGAGTGTAGAGATACCCACATAATTTATGGTTTTGGCTATGGATAAGGAACCAAAATATCCATTGATCTTGGGAAGGACATTCTTAGCTAGGGTTGGAGCTGTGATCAATGTCAAGAAGGGCAACATCATGTTGAACTTGGGGAATGGTCCAAATATGATTTTCAACATCAAGGACAAAACAAAGAAGCCTACAATCCAATGTCAACTATTCTCTATCAATGAGATGAATGAGGACAATCATGAAGAAAGGTACTCAAGTAGCAATTCATTGGAGTATGAGTTGATGAAGGACTAAAATTAGGTTTAAGAGCATCAAGAATCATTTAGGGGTGTCAAAGAATCAGATGCAAGAATTTTTTGTAGAATTAGAGGAAACCAGAAAACTTAGGCTGGCAACTAGAGTGAGCAAACTGCCTACTTTAGGAGAAGTAGAGTCTGAGCTCGAACACTAGCTCGAGCACCAGCTTGAGCACAACCCACACGCAGGTTCTAAGCTCGACTACCAGCTCGGCCACAGCCCACCTCAGCAACCCACTTCGGGCACAACTTCTTTTGAAAATAGTTTTGAGCCTCAAACCCCAACAATGGACCTCAAGAGTGGTGATCAAGTGTTTCTACTCAACCCCAAGCTCAAGCATTGTCCAAGAGACGTGAACCCAAAATGTTAGAGGATGTTATTCAATGCATGACTTGATATCAATTCCACCATATTTAAAATAAGTGGATTTTTAAAATTTTTGATTCATTTTAGAATGATTTGTTATTTATTTTAGAATCAAATAACGTAGAGTTATCTTTGATTTTAATTGTCTAACAGATTTGATTTACAAAATCTATCTGTTTTGATTTAATATTCTAACAGATTTAAATCCTGTCTATTATTCTCAACGTTTTTCTCTCACATTATTTTTTTTGCTTTTCTCGTTTTTTTAAATTCTTTTTTACCTTTTACACTTTTACACAGTAATTATTATTTATGGTTTGTTAACTATCATAAATAAAATAGTATATATCGATCAAAGTTATTGACCTTGGAATATTATGATAAATTCTAGGAATGTATATGCAACAACTTATGAATGAAGCTTTTAAATGTACGAGTATTATTAAAGCTTTTAAAGTGAAAAATATAGAATAAAATATCAACAAAACAAACAAAAATTTTTTAAGAAACTAAAATCATGTTATTCTATAATGGAATTGATCCATCCTAACCTATCTTCCACTGACATACTAATAAAAACATTTTGCATTTCCAACTGATAAATAGTTGTAAGTGCTCTATAACGGATACGATCTTCTAGATTTAGAACTTCTTTTATGGCATTCCAAACATTGTCTTTCTTTTGCCTTGTTTTTTCTGTTGTCTTTCATCTCTTTGTTGTATTATACTTAGAATTTGATAGGAAACAACCAACATTGGATTTTCATCTTTTCATGAGTTCCTTTTATCCGATCTAGCTCTCTTTTTTGTTGAAAATTTTCTCTCGTGGGTTCTAAATTTTTCTGAGAATCAAATGGTGGATAACGGTCTGGAGACACAACGAGATGAGTTATTTCATCAAATTCATACATGTTTTCTTGATCATTGACATGTTCTTCGTTTAAAATTTCTAAAAAATTGTATGTTTGTGCATCGAAACTGTCGCTTAATCTAATTGCATTTTTTCCAGTAGCAACAACTTCTCCAAATATTTCAAATATGATTTGTAAATCTTCAATATACTCAAATGTATCATAACATAAGTTTTTATGAGTTGAATGTTCCTATGAATTAAAATTAATGTATTAACAACATATAAATCTATAATATTATAATTATATTTAATTTTTATATAAAACACTTACTTTTAAATAAGTATCCCAAACTTCGTTAGGTGCTGTAAATCTTTTTGTCACAGGATCCCAACCAAAACTAGAAGAATAACTTCGAAATTCGACAGAACTCTAGTATAGTTGTTTTAAGTACATCATTCTGCTCTGATAATGCTTGTAATTTTTTGGTCGACAAGCATCTTTGTTGAGATCTGGTAAAATTCTTGTCTCAACGGTTAATTTACTAAATGTGCCACCAGAATCACGCCAATTATTGGTAACCGCTTCCACGAGAAGTTGTACCAACAGTTTAGTATCATCCGGAGACCAAAGATTGTAATCACATTTTTCTTTCTTTCTTTGTGAGTCTCCCATACTATTCAATTTAATTAATAAACAAGCATATTACAAACAAAGTTTTGGCATATCGATAAAGATATGAACGTAAAACAAAGGGAAGAAACAAAAAATGCTAACCTTTTTCTCTATGAGTTTGATCTCCTATATGCTAAGAAGAGAGATATCACTTATATAGCTAATCTTTGATTAAAAAAAAGATAATCACATCTAAACTAAAAGATAAACACAAACGAGATATCTTTTAATAAAGAAAGTTTGAGATATTATATGAATCTTTATAGATTGCTTTACTTGATATGGATTAGATTTATCTTTTATCAGTATAAAATATACACTTTCTCTTATCATAAGATTCTAACACATGTATGGGTCGATTTATCTTTCCATGTTTCAAATTTATGCTTTAAGCTAAGAGACATCATATGCCATCTAATATCATAGTAACTGCAACATATGTTTGTATAGTGCATCACACAAAAAAGGATTAGCTTCATAAGTCAATTAAAAAAACCAAAGTTTCTTTATTTTTCTGGACCAAACTTTTGGTTAAAAATCTGATAATTATTGAGTATATAATATAAGTAGAAAAAGAAGCTTTAAGTTAAATCAAGAAGATGCACACATCAACACACGTTGAGGAATCAATTCTTAATTAGTTAATGAATTGAATCAAAGGGATAAAACACCACAATATACTAATAATTCAACCATTTAAAATGAAAATTCTCAAGTGCAACATTCACTTTCGAGTAATAAAAAGAAAAATAACGAAATTGGCTTTAAAGAGAATTGGTAAATCACTTATATTTGACTACCGATATTAGTAGCATCATTCCACATATTTGCAACTATGGTTGCCCTCCATTGTCTTGCATTCTCTCGCTCTTTCTCTTGAGTCTCAACAATTACTTCACCACCATTTTCTTCATTAATGTTTACATTGTCATCTTTGTCTTTATCTGTCTCTTCTTCTTCACTACAAAATTCATCTGACCGACATTCTTTACGAAGAAAATTATATAAGGCTGTACATGCAAGAACTATTTATGCTTGCGTCTTGAGCGAAAATGGTGGTGCATACTTAAAGATCAAAAACCTTGATTTAAATATATCGAAAATTCTTTCAGGATCATTTCTTAAGGATGCATGATGAAGATTGAATAACTCATTTTGATTTGTTAGATCACGTCCTTCACCACGAAACTCTTATAGATGATAACATGTACTTCGTAGTGGAGCTAAGAAGTTACATCGATTCGCAAATCCACAATCTACTAAATAATATTTTCTTAAGATACAAGTACACACTATAATTCACTTGATTTAAAAATATTACAGCAATTATTACTATACAATATAATTAAATTATAATTACCTTCTGGAACTTGTAGTCGGTTAGTTCTTCTTGTTAACGCATCTAGTAGGATTTTGAATCATGAGCTGAACCTTCCCATCCACTTAAAACATACATAAACTCAAGATCAAGGTTACAAGTAGCTAGTACATTTTGCAAAAGACTCCTTTTCAATTGCGATAACTTGCCTTTTCAAGACTTTTTATCATTGCATGAATATGGGTGCCATAAATAGCTCCAATACAATTCTAGAAAGTAATTAAAAGTTGTTCATATACATAAAAGAAAAATATTTATTAGAGAAGAAAAACTATACTTTGAAATAAGGATAAAATCGTGTGCTTGTGTTTATTTTTGCATGCACTGTTTGAGTAGGTTTGGCATCAAATTTGGTGCGAGCGTGTTTAGAGCTCTAAGAACCTTATGAAAATTTGTACTCGCTGTAGATTTTGATCTCTTAAATGTGTCTGTCATGTGGTAATATTTTGAACTTTGGCCAACACTCATAAAAAAATAGCAAGCATCTCTTCGACACACATATGTTTTGTGTTTTTCAAACATGTCTTTGTTATAATAAGATAACATAAATGAACAAAGACGTCAGGATACATACGATATAATTGCCGAAAATGGTTAGGATCTTCCTTCAAAGCTTTTTGTATATAATCATGTCATTCTCTAGTGATTTGTCGTCGAATCGGACATTCAATTTGATTTTGATTTGCCACAAAAGATCCAACAAGCATTAGTGACATAACGCCTGAATCAAAATCTTCTTCCTCATAAAAATTTTTTTCTATCATTGAACAACCTACAAAAAAAAATGTCGTTGTTAATTAACAAGAGATAGTGAAGTTTTCTCAAATCGGAAGTATATACCAGATAAAGAGTGTAATATTAGCATATAAATGCAAGGCAGAAGATATTTTCCTTTTGGCTTGCAATAAAAACAAACATGGACATCACATGTTGTCAAGAAAAATGGTTGGAAAAGATTAAACAAAAAAAAAGGAAAAAGGAAAAGAGAGTACGGTAAATGTGAGTGCTTGAAGTTTAGTTGTTTGAAAATTATTACTAAAACAAGGAACGAGTTCAAGCTCGATGAAAAAATGCAAATGTAAGTTAAGAACGTGTTAATTGAACAAAGAGAATTCACTATTAATCATCTTTATAAATAATGATAGGACCATCTTGATAAGTTAGAAGATAACCATTTGAAATTATAACCTTTGAAGATTGAACTTGATGAAGTTTCATCAAATATCCTTGATCAAAATCCCATCCAATTCATAAACATTGCACACAACATTAACCATTATAAGTCCAATTGATTCTTTAGTTGATACTGTCAGATCTATTAAGTAGGGTCACATGTATAATTAAATGTGTTAGGGCCATTAATTAATTAGCTTTATTAAGGAAATGGTTACTTTTGTGATTAATGAAAGCTATGGGCATAAATGTTATGAAATATTAATGTATGGATACTTTTTGGCAATTTCTAATTTGATGAGGGGCCAAATTAGAAATTATTCTCTATATATATGAGGTCATGGTCCCCAAAGCAATCCTAACCGAAAATTCAGAATTCTCTTTGGATCCCAATCACCAGACAACTTTAGTTCAAAATAAGATTTGCTATGAAAGATAAAATCTATCAATCCTGAAGCTATAGATTCTTTAGGTGTGCTTCCGCTTAAGTTTTAAATCGTTAGAAACTGATTAAGTTAAGGTTTATTGAATTACAAATTCCAACAAATGATAGCAGAGCCAGCTTTTCAGTTTCTGCTTGATTATTGTTGATAATCTAAAGTTTTTGCTCATAAAATAATAAAATTTTGAGCAAAATTATGGTCGTGTGTTGAAGTTTTTCTTGTCGATGATCTTCTGTTATTTAAGTTTCATAATAAGAAACTATTGGTGAAGAAGAACTTTAATCCGTAAAGAAGATTAAAGTTTCTTGTTTCATGTTAATTTATCAACGCATGTCATTGGTAACTCGTTAATATGAGATGTAAGAGCATCTCCATCAACGAATCTTAAGAGTTTCTTTAGAATAAAATATAATAAATTCTAAGAAACTTGGAGAGAGAAAGTTTTTAATGGAAATGTTTAAAAATTGGTTTTTAAGGGTTTCTTGACACGTGGACATTTTCATTGGTTCAAATATAATTTTGTTTAAAAATATAAACAAAAACTAAAATTAAAATATAAATGATATTGTTTTTAATGGATAGAAATTTTTATTGAGTTCGAAATGGTATAACTGTCTAAGCATTTTATGTTCTCTCATGATTTGGTTTGATGACACGTGTATGGGTTAAGACAATTGCAAACGTTTTATTACGAAGCAATTGTGTGTCTCATTGAAAGACACTTATTATATTATGGTCATAACTTACTACAAGTCAAACTAAAGAAAACACTAAATAGCATGCTTTATTGTATAAAAGATGACACGTGTAAGTGAGTTCACTTTACTAAATAAGATGACACTCAAAATTTAAGGGACACGTTGCAGAATGAGACATCTGTTTTTTCGAGCAAGTGTTATTCTTTTTTTTTTTTTTGAGTGTTTGATCGTAAAGTGAGTGGGCTTTTATTTTTTAAATCGGCCCACCTAAAGAAATTATTGTTGGCCCAATTGATAAAGTTAATGGGTTTGAGTAATAGCATGCTCCAATTAAAGAAAATCATTGGACTTTGAATTAAAGTATTAACTTAGTCTAACCATTAAATAATTTCATATTCTTGCATAAAGTGCCTCTAGATCTAAAGTTAATTGTCTTAGCAAGAATAAAACTAAAATAAAGAGAACCACTACTCCAGTTGATTATAGTGTTTCTAATGGAACATGAGGAAAATCAAATTCTTTTAGAAGATGATTTTATCAACTTCCGTAAGGCGATGGGTTGTTCTAATTCGGATAAGTGGACCAAAGCAATAAAAGAGGACTATAAGTCGGTGCTAGACAATAAGGTTTGGGACCTTGTCCAATTACCATAAGGAAAGAAACCGATTGGTTGTAAATGGATTTTTAAAACCAAGAAGGATTCGGTTGGTAATGTGAAAAGGTATAAGGGTCGTCTAGTAACTAAAGGATATACTCATAAAGAAGGGATTGACTATAATGGTTTTAGTTGCACATTATGATTTAGAGCTTCATTAGATGGATGTCAAAACAGTGTTTCTCAATGGACGCATTGACCAAACAATTTATATGGAGCAACCAGAAAACTTTGTCTTAGGTAATGCAAAGAAAATGGTATGCAAATGGACTAAATCCATCTATGGGCTAAAACAACTTTCCGTCAAAAGGTACCACAAATTTTGTAAGGTTATCATCTCCTTTGATTTTGAGAGGAATTTGGTTGAAGATTCTGTGTATCAAAAGTTCAATGGGAGTAAGTGTATCGTCCTGGTTTTATATGTCGATGACATACTATTGGCCATTAACGATATTAGCATGTTGGTCAACACCAAGAAATTTTTTAAGGAAAATTTGAGATGAATGATCTTGGTGAGGCATCTTTTGTATTAGTTATCGAGATTCATCGAGATCGTTCTCGAGGAATTCTTGGATTATCACAAAAGAGCTATATTGATAAATCCTTAAGAGATTTGGCATGCAGAATTGCAAACCAGGAAATACTCTAGTCGCTAAAGGAGAAAAATTTTGTCTCGTTCAATGCCCTACAATAAATTAAGAAATTCAGGAGATGCAAAAGATTCCTTATGCATCAGCACTAAGGAGTCTTATATATGCTCAAGTGTGTACGCATCCGAATATTGCATACATAGTTGGAATGTTGGGCAGATATTTAAGAAATTCGGGTATAGACCAGTCAAAAGCAGCCAAAAGGGTCATAAGATACTTGTAGAGAACAAAAGGATTCATGCTCACGTATCAGAAATCATAACTTTTGGAGATCATTAGGTATTCTGATTCTGACTTTGGTGGATGCCAAGATAGTAAAAAACCTACATTAGGTTAAGTGGTTCTGTTGGATGGTGGAGTTATTTTATAGCATATTGTAAAATAAACACTCTTAGGTTCCTCCACCATGGCCGCAGAATTGGTAGGTCTACGAGGCATCCAATTACGGAATATGGCTGAAATTTTTTGTCATAGGGCTGCAAATTCTTAAGGGAATTAAAAGACCACTAAAGTAGTATTGTGACGATAAGGCATCCATTTTCTACAATTTGGTTAAGTATAAGCATGTAGACATAAAGTACCGAGTTGCTAAGGAAAATGTCAGGTTTCCATAGAACACTAGGGACAAACTCCATAATTGTAGATCCTCTTACAAAAGGTATTGTGCCAAGGGTCTTTCACGAGCATATTGCTCAAATAGGCATTAAAGTGTTTGAGGATTAGTGGGAGTTTGTCATACGGTTTTGGGTTCTATGGTTTTGGACATTTGGGTGTATATATATACACATTTTCTTATCAGAAATAAAGTTAAAGTAAAGTTTCGGCTTACACTTTGTACCATAAGGTTAGGGATCTCACTAAAGTAGGACCAGTTGAAAATCGACATGTAATGACCACCTTTCATGTAATTTTCATGCAACACTTTTCATAATTGATCTATGTCATTTGAATATGGTGATTTAGTGACCATGGAAGGTTTAACTATGATTGATATAACGAAGACCACCATGATCATATGTTGTTGTAGTCAATGGACGAGATTGCTATGCTCCCGGTTATTAATGGCATATTGAGCTCATAAAGTCTAACACATTTTTCAGGATACTTATGTGACCCAGTATGAGATTGTTAGATCTATTAAGTGGGATCACATGTATAATTAAATGTGTTAGGGCCATTAATTGATTAGTTTTATTAAGGAAGTGGTCACTTTTATGATTAAGGAAAGCTATGGGCATAAATGTTATGAAATATTAATGTGTGGATACCCTTTGGCAATTTCTAATTTGATGAGGGACCAAATTAGAAATTATTCTCTATATATACGAGGTTATGGTCCCCAAACCAATCCTAGCCGAAAATTCAGAATTTTCTCTGGATCCCCATCACCAGAGAACTTAAGTTCAAAATAGGATTTGCTTTGGAGGATCAAATCTATCGATCCTGGAGCTATGTATTCTTCAGGTACGCTTCCGCTTAAGTTTTAAATCGTCAGGAACTGATTAGGTTAAGTTTTATGGAATTACAAATTCCAACATATACTCCTTAAAGCCAATACATAACAAAGAAGAAAAACACAAGTAAAACCTGAAATATTCGTTTTCCACAGTAAAAGTGATTCTCGATTTTCCAGCCAAAATCATCATGAAACTTCCTTGCAAGAATATTAAGTGCACATCATATAGCTATGAAAAAAAAAATTGTTTGACTATATGAACACAACTATCGACACTAAACTATTATACATGGAAAAGAAGGAAAAAAAACAAAACCTAGGTCACTAGAAAAAGAAACAAAAATATTTTTTTATTCATTGATTCTTAGGAAAACGAACAAATATAACATTGAGGATAACAATTGTGAAAGACATACCTTATGTACCTAGTTGATTATTATTATCAACCTTGAAAAAAGGTTTTTAAGAAAATTTCGTTGACAGATAAATAAAAATCACAGTGAGCAAGACGAAGAGACTGGAGACCAGAAAGAAAAATATGAAGCAAAGAAAAAAAAGTATGATGATTTATAAATCTGAGGGTATATTGGTGGAGTCTGATTGCTATTAGTTATGTATAAAACTGATATCAAATCATTTTGAAATCTCTTTCACAATCAAATCTCGCAAGAATCTATCCAACTTGAATAACACAAGATTTTAGTTAATCATTTTAAATCATTAATTGAATAACAAGGATTTTAAAGTCCTTAAATGAAGAGATTCTAAATCCATAAACCAATAACACGATATTTTAATTCTATTAATAAATGAATTTCAAATATAAGAACCAATAAAACTGGATTTTAAAATAGAATTTTAAATCCACTATAGAATAACACCGGATTTTAAATCAGATGGAAATTATTTCAAATCATGTGCTGAATAACACCCCTTTAAGGAACTTCATAATCAAGGAGGTTCTACCTAATGGAACAATCATACTTGTTGTAGAGCTTGATAATGAAACGAAAGTGAACACCTAAGCCAAACCGAACAGTGGTGGTTGGATAAGTCCGGGAAGAAATTATGGGAGAACCGTCTCGGGGTTACTTGAGTTCAAATAGGAAGTCAAGCTTAGAGACTATAAACAAAATCACTTGGGAGGAATTTTCATGTGTATCTTTTTATATATAATTTTTTTAGTTTCTCGTTATATTTTTAATAAATCTCATGGGTCTTGACCTGTTTTGATAGGTTAGACAATAGGTTGAACATTGGATGGATGGCGAACAAAGGAAAGGATGGACAAATGCAGAATGGCCTTAACATGGACAACTGGCTCTCCTTGTAACAAAGTCTGAACTTTCAAAGATGCTAAGCCACTTCAGCCACCTTCTTCCACTCAACTTGAATGTAGTATCACTGCAAACTTTTTCATTGCATATACCATAATATATTTTCTTTTTGTTGCTGTGTTTTGGTCCTAATTTCTCCTATGAATTTTTATTACACAAGGGACTGTGTAATTTAAGTTTGAGGGAAGAGTTTAGGAGGTATCTAATCTTTTTTACTAGTTTTCTTATTTCAATTTTGTATCTAAAGCATACAAAAACAAAAATAAATTGAAATTTTTCGAAATTGATTTAAAGAAATAGAGAGTTCATATGCATTAGCATGATTTGATTACATTTAGGCTTGTTAGGTATTCTGCATTTGCATTGGGGATCATGATGATTATAGCCTGGTACATGTGCTGCTTTATATTATATAATGTTAATGTCCTAATTATTAGTTGTCTAATGCATTTTGATTAAGTTTGAACTAAGACTGAACCATGCTTTGAATGTGAAATTGCATGATCTTTTCTTTTTTGAAGCATGTTGTGATATAAAATTTATCTCTACTTATTGTAATCTTAATTTTACATTTAATTATTAAGTTTATGCATTTGATTTGAACTTATGGGTAGTATATACATATTTGGATGATCTTTCACCGTTTCACCACTATTGTTAATCCAAACAGACTCCCCACCCTTGAACTTAGCCTTCTTTCTAGCTATGTATATATATTACTGAGTGATAGGTCTTTTTATGGAATGAGCTTGGTAAAAATTGTTAGGTTTGAACTGACAGAAATGGAATTTCATGTAGTTCTAGTTCACGCTTTTTGGACTAGAAAAGACTAGGTGGGATTCGATTATGGGTATTGGGGTTTGGTTGTAAAAGAAGATAACATATTGGAAAATGGTTATGAATTCTTAGGAGAGGAAAGAAAAAGAAAAGAAAACATAAAAGTCAGGTAAAGGATTTCGGGGGAAATGATATGAAAAGCATGGTTTGTGCAAAAACAGAAAAAGAAAATGATAAAGAAAAGGCAAAGGCCTAAGAGGTTAATGAAGAATGAAAAGGAATAGAAACCATAGATGCTAAAATCAGAAAAGTTCCAATCCACTAGAAGTTGATAAAGAAAGAAACCTCTCCTGAGATTTGTAAAGGAAAAGATGGAAAAGGAAAATGTGAACCATGAAGATTACTTTGAGATTTAATGGGTAGAGGTAGGATCTCCTACTGGTTTTAGTAATAGGAAAGCATTTAGCTTTAATGTCTTTGGGTAGATGAGATTCTATTCTTGTATACATCTATGTGTTCTTACCTTTAGCATAATGCTAAAGCTCATTCTCTTCTGAGTGATTCCTGTTTTGAAACGATAACCAATGCATGAAGTGGCCATTTTTTTCTCTTAACCAATACTTTAGTCAAATGAGCTCAATGAATGTGCATAGCTTGATCCATGGTCTTTTTAATAAATGTTAAAGAGATAAATGGATTTGAATGCATTATGTAGGTTATAACTGATATGAATTAAATTTTGATGAGTATGGCTAAGGTTTTTAAGTAAGACGAGACTTGTTTTCATTATATAATTAGTAACTTGGACATTGACATTCTCTAGCTTATTAGCATATTTTGGTTCGGAGCCCCCGCTTTCAAACCTCTTCTCCAGCTTGTGAATTACTTGCTTGAGGGCAAGCAAGGATTAAGTTTTGGGGAGTTGATATCTCTGTATTTTACATGATTTCGTTATGCATTTATCATCATTTTAAGGTTTTTTATTATCAATAGGTTGCATTAATAGAGTTACTTAGCAACTTTGCATATTTAGGATAGTTTCTCATTAGCATTGCATACATATTGCATTTGGAGATATTTCACGTACTTAGGAAACTTTCGGAACATCATGGAAAAGTTTAAGAAGGATAAGTAATGGAGGGGAGAACCAACTCAACCAAAGACCAAACCAACACAAGAAGTACAAGTGGACAAGTCTCAACTCGACCACTCGTTTATAAACCGAGCCAGCATGTTCCAGCCCATTTGAGAATGCAAGCTTGATGACTCCACTTGGTTGTAGACGAAGCCAAACGCCATCAAGGCCAAGAAAAGACTGGCTTGGTCACTAAGCTCGACCACAAACCGAGCTTAGCTCATCCAAGGCCTAACCAAGCACTACTTTCGGCCATGGAGCTCGGTTGAGCTGTTCTTAGTCAAATGGGCGTATCTCCTTATTTCTTTGGTAAATTTTGTCAATCTTGGTCTTGCGAGAAAGATTACTTCCAGAAATGAATATTTGAAGAAGAAATCGAGCCCAAATTTCTAAAGGAAAGGATTGAAAATTCGTCGTATTTGAAGCACATATAATCTGCCCGAGAAGTTCACCATGTTGATAGTCTATGACGCATAACTCTTTACCCATACTACCATTCTTTGTGATCTTAGACTACCTGGAAAGCTAACTTCAATGCCAACAACTCTTATGAAGAGCTTGAGTCCAAAATATCACTGCAAATTCTTGTAAACATGCGGTTTCAACCAAGCATTCAAGCTCAGTCAATGAGCTCGACCACCAACTCGAGTTCAGCCCATCCGAAATGCTCTGCTCAACTACCATCTCGACCTAGCCCATCCGAAGCCCAACTTGTTTTTTTTTATTGGGCTAGGGTTTTCCTAAACCCATATAAATACTTGAACTCGGATTTGACCAAAACTTATGCTTTATATCCTTTAATTTATGCTCTTCTTTTAGGGTTTTCTCTTTGTTTATACTTTTGAATGTTCATGGATGATCAAACTAATATCTTTCAATGGATCATTTTTATGTTTATGATTTCTGTTGATATATGCTTGTTTTAGTTTAAGGATCATGAATATCTGGTGCATGTTGATCTTTGCTTCTTGTTCTTCATTTTAAGTTTGATCTTCATGATTATCATACTCATTTTATCTTCTAGGTTTTGTGATTTTGTGTTCGTCATGAGTAGTGAGTAATTTTCTGGGTTTCTAAGGATGAGATAGATCGGTGTTGATTTCTTGAATCTCCTAGATGTTTAATCTTGTTCATTCATAAATTCCTTCTGTTTCATTGTTCCTAATGCCTATTTCTCTCTGATCAATTGAAATCTAATCTTAGGCATATCCACACCCAAAATGTGTTTGATGAAATGTCTGAACCAAATAATTTCAGAGATTTACAGTCCTAACCCAAGAGATTGCTTGTTTATGGTGTTTATTGACTTAAATAGATTGTTTTTTCATGCCTGCCTGGTAGTGTTCTGTTAATGAGAGTTGATAGTGTTCTATTGTCTAGGGAGTAGCTCTTTCTTGAGGTATGTTAAACATCTAGGTTGATAAAGGAAGATCACTGATCAATTACCCCATCCTTAGGAACTGTTCTTCTCTGATTGCTATTTAGTATCATCTTCTCATATATTTTTAGTTAACTTGTTGTTTACGTGTTTAGCTTTTGTTAATGCATGATGGCTCATATGTTCTGTTTTAGCTCCAGCTTTGTTCTACTTAGTTTCGATTGTTAGATACTCTTTTAAAATTCTTAGGCTTGACTTAATTAGATCTGATCACATCTAGATTGGATAATAACTTCACCTGATTGGATTGACAACCTATTGAAATACAATGACGATGATAGTACAATAGAAATTAAACTAATAAAAATCCTACTATCACATAGCCAAAGCAACACTTTTAGAGCTAGAGGACAAGATTATGATGATCTGGCTCGACAACAAATTAAGCACATCAAGATCAAGTTCCCATCCTTTCATGGAACTAATGATCTTGAAGCTTACCTTGATTGGGAGATGAAGATGGAGTCCAATTTCTTATGCCAAGGAACCTTTGAAGTTAACAAGCTGAAAATTGTTGTGTCTGAATTTTGTGACTATGCACTACTATGGTGGGAACAACTTGGCCTTACAAGAACCCACCTTCAGGAACAACCTATCTCAACATGGAACCAACTCTTGGTTCAAATGAGAAAGAAGTTTGTCCCGGCTTACAATCCATGTGAGAACCTCAACAAATTGAGAAGACTAGTTCAAGGCTCCATATATGTCCAAGACTACTATCAAGAACTAGAGACCTTGTTAATCCAAGATGAATCTTGAGAGAAGGCGATGCCATGGTGATGTCAAGGTTTCTAGGTGGTCTCAACCGAGAATATAAGACAAACTAGAGCTTCAAAGTTATGAGGATATAGACAAGATGGTTCACAAGGCTGAACTAATCGAAGCTCCAAACAAGAGGCGGTATACTAAACGAAGCTATACGCCAACTTCTTCTAAGCCAAAGGACTACGACGACAACAAACCAGCCTTGACATAAGACTCTAAGCCACTGCCAACTGTAACTAAAGAAGGAGTTAAAACTGACTTTAAGCCGAGAAGTGGTACAACATTGGCCAACACTAGGTTTTTTCAATGTCAAGGCATGGGACATTACTCTCGAGACTTCCCGAACAAGAAGATGGAGAGATTGTACCACAAGAAGGATTTGACTATGAATCTGACCAAGAAGAAGATGAAGAAGTTGTGGCCATTGGAGAGATGTTGGTGACAAGAAGAAAACTTAGTGTTCAAAATCAAACTGAAGAAACATGCAAACGAGAAAAGCTTTTACATACTCGGTGCTTCATCAAAGAAAAGGTTTTTCATCCTTATCATCGATGGGGGAAGTTGCACAACCATCACAAGCGAGATCATGGTCAAGAAGCTCAATCTAGAGACCACTCCTCATCTTCCACCCTACAAAATTTAGTGGCTAAATGATGTATGTGCTCTAACCGTGACTCATCAAGTTAAGGTTTCCTTATCTATTGGAAAGTATGAAGATGATGTTTTGTGTGACTATGTGCTATTGGGAAGACCTTGGCAGTCTGACCGAAGAGTTCTCATGACGATTACACCAAAAAACATTCATTCGAATTCAAGGGTTGCAAGATCACTCTCTTACCTCTATCATTAAGTGAAATTTATCAAGATCAACTTCATATCAAGCTTAAGGCCGGGAAGGAGAAAGAGAAACAGCTAAGCACCAATCTTTATATCAACCATAGTGAAGTTTCTAAACACTTGCACTCCGAATTGCCTATTTTAATGTTTGTATACAAGGAGTCCCTTGTTAGTACTAACAATGCACATGAGCTTCCTAGTAGAATGTCTAAGATTTTGCAGGATTATGGTGACATATTTTGCAAAGAGATTCCACATGGCCTACCTCCTATCCGAGGTATAGAGCATCATATTGATTTGGTGCCGGGATCGGCTCTACCAAATATGCAAACCTACCGCACGATTCCATTTAAAACAAAGGAACTTCATAAACAAGTAGAAGAGTTGCTGAGTAAAGGTCACATCCAAGAGAGTTTAAGCCCTTATGTCATACATATTCTACTTGTGCCAAAGAAAGATGGCTCTTGGTGAATGTGTGTGGACTGCCGAGCCATCAACAACATAAATGTTAAGTATCGGCATCCAATCCCGAGGCTAGACGATATGTTAAACGTGCTATGTGGCTCAACATTTCTCATGAAGATAGATCTCAAGAGTGGCTATCACCAAATAAGGATCAAGGAAGGCGATGAATGGAAGACTGCCTTCAAGACCAAGCAAGGACTCTACGAATGGCTTGTCATGCCCTTCGGCCTCACCAATGCACCAAACACTTTTATGAGGCTGATGAACCACATCTTAAGATCTTTCATTAGAGTATTTGTGGTGGTTTACTTTGATGATATCTTAATATACATCAAGGGTTTGGAAGAGCATCTCATTCATATCACATTGGTTTTTGATGTTTTACGAATGGCCGAGTCCTAAGAATGTAGGAGAAGTCTGAAGCTTCCATGGTCTAGCTGGATTCTATAGGGGATTTCTTAAAGATTTTAGCACACTTGCCGCACCACTCACAGAAGTTATCAAGAAGGACGTTTTATTTAGATGGGGACACTATAATCTCGACCTTAACGTCTAAACTCATTGGATTTGATTTGATCAAAGACTTGTATGAGTCTGATTCTGTTTTAAAGGATTATTATGGTAAGTGTACTAAGTTTGCCTTTGAGAATTATTATAGACAGGAAGGATATTTGTTCCTTAACATCGAAGTGGTTCAATTCAAGAATTACTTGTCCGAGAAGCTCATGAAGGAGGACTAGCTGGTCATTCCGGTGTGACCAAGAGTTTACTTTGGATACAAGATTGTTTCTATTGGCCTCATATGAAGAAAGATGTGGAGAAAGTCTGTTCAAGATGTTTCATTTGTAAATTTTGTGTCATGTTTTTAGTTCAATTTTATCTCTTATTTAGCACTCGTTCTAGGTAGATTCACATGCAAATAAGTTAGTTCGACATGCATTTGCATTGCATTTCATATTATTAGGTGATCGAAATGGAGGAACAAAAAACATGGACCAAGGAGTTCAAATGATTCAAGAAAAGGATGAAAATAGAGGAGGATCGGTTTGCCGGATCGGTTTAACTAAACCTATGTGAAGATTTGGAAAAAACCAGGGACTTGGATCGGTTTGGAGGATATGCCAGCCCAAACCGATCCAAGCAATTTCGTAGAACCAGGGACCTGGATCGGTTTGGAGGATCAGCCAACCCAAAGATCTTAGACCAAATAATTCAAAATTTTGACTTCTTTTTATAGTTTAAACCAATTTTCAACTAGGTTAACCCATTACCTCTTTTAGTATACTTTATAAAGTCTTTAAACCTAATTTTTTGAAAAAACTTCTTTATGCTCTAATCTCTTTTCCTCTTTAGAACATCTTTGTAAACATTTGAATATTTGCTTATTTTGGAGTTTGATCATTTTTATTGTTAATCTCTTTCTATTTTATGTTTTAATCATGATTCTACACATTTTCATCACTCTAACTTGTGTTTTATCTATGATTAGTGAGTAGTTCACTTAAAAGCAAATGGGTTAGGTAGATTAGGGTGATTAAATATGATGTTTAGGAGTTGAATAACTTAAATCTTCATTCAATAGGTGTGCTTAATGCTAGATTTGACTTGATTAATCAAATGAATTGTACCCGAAAGTTGTTCGATGAAATTAATGAACCAACTATTGTTTGCTAAATGACACTATCCAAGAGATTGTTTTAGTTAGTTTAGTAGTTTATCATAAATTAGATCTTATTGCTTCTTATTGTGTAATTTTCTAAGAGATTGATTTTAGTTGCATGATTAAGAGAGAGATTAGTGTCACGAGAGTGGATAAGTCTAATTAAGGGCATTCTAGACCAAGGATTAGCACTAGAAAGTGAGTATTAGCATCATAGGACATCGTTTAATCACCCGAGTAAATTACTGTTGCCTATTTTCTTAGTCTTTGATTTACATTCCCATTTTTAGTTGACTTTTGCATAATTACTGTTGACTTTTGCTTTGTTTGACTTTTTATTGACTTTTGTTTAACGCTTAATTTATCATATTTAATATGAACCAAAAATCTATTATGGCTTAGACTAATTAAGATTCCCATAAGCTTTAGTGTGTTGATTACGTTGATTTGGATTGATACTTATTGTGCTACAATGACTATGATAGTACATTAGGAATTGAAGTAAAAACACGACAAAATCCTACTATCAATTTGGCGCCATTGCCATTTTAAGGGTTTGATCAACCATTAGAACTTTGAATTTGTTTGGGACTAAGCTTATTTGCCATTACTTTACTAATTCATTTACTCTCTTTGTTTGTACACCTTCAGGTGTATGCACTTGCGAAGTAGAGGACCATATGATCTAATTCCATCGTTGAAGACATTAGAGCACTCGAACGACAATATACTCGGACAAGAAGAGAACAAGAGACACTAGCTCATCTACAACGTTTGGGCTTACAAATGGTGGATAACAACAACCAACATAACCCACTGCCCAATGCGCAAACTATTGGTGCTGGTGATGCACCGGATACTCACACTGAGCGCCATGGAATCGCTCCACCTGTTGTCATCAACAACAACTTTGAAATCAAGTATATCTTGATTGCTATGATTCAAGGGAACATGTTTCATTGCTTACCAATGGAAGATCCTCTTGACCACTTAGATGATTTTGACATATTTTGGAGTCTAACTAAGATCAATTGTGTTAGTGAAGATTCGTTTAAGTTACATCTTTTCCCTTTCTCGTTGGGCAACAAGGCACATCAATGGGAGAAGTCTCTTCCTCAAAATTCAGTTACCACTTGGGATGCATGCAAGAAAGCCTTCCTTTCCAACTTCTTCTCTACTTCCAGAACTACAAGGTTGCGTAATGAGATCTCTAGCTTTGCACAGAAGAATGCCGAAACGTTTTGTGAATCTTGGGAAAGGTTCAAGCACTGTACCTTGCAATATCCACACCATGGATTTAGCAAAGAATCTCTTCTTAGCACTCTTTACCGAGGTTAATTACCAAATATTTGTATGCTTCTCGACACTGCTAGTCATGGTAACTTTCTGAACAAGAATGTGTATAAAGGATGGGAACTTGTTGAGAATTTGGCTCAATCCGATCGAATCTACAATGAAGATTATGATCGCACTCCTCGTCGCACTTCTGATAATGAGCACAAAACTGCTAAAAACTTCAAAGCTTTGAATGATAAGTTGGATAAGTTAATCCTTGCACAACAACAACATGTTCATTTCATAGGCGAAGAAGAGCAAGCTTAAACATATGCTGGACAACAACAATAGCCAAGCCTTTCATCAACAGCAAATCCTCAAGATCAAGTCTATCCAACTTAACAACAACAACAGCCAAGCCTCTCATCAACTATGGTCAACAACCAAACCAAGGTTTTGTTCCTAAGCCAAAAGTTCAAGGTGAATTCCAACCACTTCAACAACTAAGTGCACATCCCGGTTTTGGTCCCCAACCATAACAACCTCACCAATCAAATGTCGAAGCAATGCTGCATCAACTTCTTCAAAGTCAAGAAACTAGCGCAATGGACACATCCAAGAGGATTGGTGAACTCAACCACAAGATGGACACTTCATTCAATGCCATTAATGAAAAAATAAAAGTCTTGAACACAAGGGTCACTTATTTTGAAAGCAAATCTTCTTCCACTTCCATCCCCCCAACACAACCAAATGGCCAATGTGGGAACCAAAATTCACACTGTCGATTTCCATTAGTTACAGAAAATCATAGCGAACCCTCACTTTCTAGAGACCCCAAATTTATGTGAGTCAAACGTAAAAAGAGTAGAATACGAAAGTGATTCATACAAATACGAATTTAAGAACACAAAATAGGGCAATAGAAGTCTTTATTATGAATTGGTGGGTGAACGTGTTACAACAGGTGAGAGCCTCGGCCACAAAAACTGTTCGCGAGTTATCCTAGATCTAGTAATGGAGACTGATAAACCTAATTGAGTTGCACATCACTAATAATAACGGAAAACATTCTAAAGCCCTAAATATTTTGGTGTGGAGGATTGAACGTGTATGTGCCCCTTCTCTTCATATCTCTTATATAGGCTTCATTATTGATCTATCTTCCTTTTCCGTCTTCTGTTCTTTCGCATAAATCTTCCTTTCTTGATTTATTCTTCTGCGAAAATCTTCATTTTCTGGATTTCTTCCATTTCCTCTTGGCTTGCAGGACAAGCTTACCATCATTTCACTTGGGCTCGATTTTCATCTGGAGTTATAAGTGGGTTGTTATCAAATTTTAGGCCTTGTTGGGTCGTCTTACCGTTTAGGCGGTTTTTATGGTCCTCATCGGGGGATCGAGATTTTGCGTGATGGTACGATTGAAATATTTTTGGAGAGATTATATAATCGCGTAAGCGAGATGACATCAATGTTTAAGTTAATCGTCATCGTTTATACGATTGATTAGTACAAAACAATTTCAGGATTCTTTTGCAAGTCGCAGGAAGTCATTGTGTGAAAGAAATGAGTTTTACGAATTTTATCGTCAAACCCCAATGGAAACTCAAAATGATACGAAAGGAGAGATGATTCGTCCAAAGTGATACAAAACGCGTGAGTGATTCATATTGCAAATTGGCGAGATGAATTTGTACAACTGGCGAGATGAATTTATCCGATGATTCATCTAGCGAGTTTGCGAGATGAATTTTTCGGATTCATCTCGCCAACAGGCAAGATGAATTTCTCCGATGATTCATCTAGCTAGTTGGCAAGATGATTTTTTCCAATGATTCATCTCGCCAACTGGCGAGATGAATTTGTCCGATGATTCATATAGCCAACCGGAAAGATGAATTTTTCCAATTTATCTCGCCAACTAGCGAGATGAATTTGTCAGATGATTTATCTTGGAAACTAACGAGATGAATTTTTTTCGATGATTCATCTTTCCAACCATAAAGATGAACGTGTATTCAAAAACGTTATGATTATAAGTAATCAAACATAAATCATGCTGTCCATAAACGATATTCAGGATTAAAGCGTTTGTTTGAAGATTGTGTATCTGTCGAGGTTTCTCGCATTCCTCAGACATTCATATTGAGTACGCTAGTCCAACATTGGACGTAAACGAACCATCTTGCATCGTTAAAGCCTTGGTGATAGGAAACCCGGTGGGAAAAAACCTTCCCGACTATGGCCAAAAGAGTACAAAGATGACCGCTTAGTGATTCTATGATTGTTGTCCGATTCTTCTGAAACATATTCTTTATGGTCTTTTGGAAGTATCGCGGCTTGTTACTTTGATCAGAATGATTCGACTAGTTCGGTTTGATGTTAGGATCGTGTGATTAATATTTCCTTGATGGTTTTTACACATTGATTTCACTGTGACCATTTTTGACTCCAACAACCAACTCTCAGGAAGAGCTATTCAGAACCTGGAAGGCTTTGCACATGTCAATGCCATCTTCTATGAGAGTACCCAAGACACACATATCACCAAGGAAAGTGATGTTCAAGTTTGGGGTAATTTGGCTTTAAATGTAACTTTGATTGAGAAGGAATCACATTTTGTTCCACCATCCTACACGTCCAGGTTTCCATTTCCATCAAAATTCAAGAAGAAAATAATGGAGAAATACCCAGGAATATTTGATACATCCTAGAAGGGGAGTGAAACTAAAGGAAAGCTGATGCTCGATGGTGAAAGCAATGCCGTAATAGCAGAAAAGCAAGAAGATCCTGGATCTTTCACTCTACCATGTTCATTAGGCCCTTTGACCTTCCACAAATTCCTTTTTTATTGAGGAGCATTTATCAATTTGATGCCCCTATCTATTGCCAAAAACCTGGGATTCAATGAATTTAAAGCTTCCAACATAACTTTGTTGTTGGCAGATAGATCTATGTGGCAACCTCATGGGATCCTGGAGAACTTGCCTATCATAGTTGGGAATGTGGAAGTACCCACAGACTTTGTGGTGTTGGATATGGACAAGGAACCAAATGACCCATTGATCTTAGGAAGGTCGTTCTTAGCAACAATTGGAGCAATAATCAATGTTAAGAAAGCTAATATCAAGCGGAATATGGGGAAAAGTCTCAAGATGGTCTTCAACATTAGGGAAAACATGAAGAAACCCACAATTCAAGGCCAACTATTTTCTATCAAAGGAACGAATGAGGAAGGTCATGAAGATGGGTACTCAAGTGATGATTCCATGAAGGATGATATGATTGAGCATGTAACCCAAGCTCTAATGCATACGGCAACTTTTGGAGATGTCAAGTAGCTTGATTTTGGAATTATTGAAGATTCTAAGAAGAGTTGGTTTGAGCCTAAAGGTCCAACAACGCACCTAAAATGGAATTATTGAAGATTCCAGTCAGTCCAAAGTTCAAGCATTGTCAAATTGAAGCAAACTCAAGGTTCTCAAGGAATTTCACAATCAAGGAGATCTCCCCAACAAGGTTATCGAGCCAGAAGGAGAGCTAGTTAAAGAATTCGAAGGGAACAACCAAGAAGCAAACACAAGGTTCTCAATCCAAAGCTCAAGCATTGTCAAATTGAAGCAAACACAAGTTTCTTAAGTAATTTCAAAATTAAGGAGATTTTACCCGACAAGGTTATCGAGCTGGAAGGAGAGCTAGTTAAAGAATTTGAAGTGAACAACCAAGAAGTCCCACCATACAAGACTAGTTGGATGAATCTAGAAGGAAGGCATGGTGAAAGGACATCAATTTTCTTTGGGGAACCGTCTTAGGGTCTACAGAACTGAAAAAATGTCAAGCTTAGTGACTTAAAACAAGCCCACTTGGGAGGGAATCCCATGGTACCCTTTGTACATATCTTTTCAATTGAAGTATTCACTTTATTTTTTAAGTGTCTTTTGGCATGAATTTTGGCTTACTAACTTTTGGGGATCTTTGAGTGTTGATTGGTACAGATTGGCATGATTTTGAATTTCCAGGGGCATGGGTCGGTTAGGCGGATCGGTTACCCAAACCGATCCAATTCAAAAATCGCATTAAAAGAAGCAGGAGCAAGGATCGGTTTGGGGATCGGTTTCCCTAGACCTATCCCATGTACTTTTTTCCTTATGAAGATTAGTGATTTTACCCCAATTTTAAAACCCTTATCTCCCAGTATACTTCCCCATTTCAATTTTAAGGTTTCTATTCTCAAATTTTCTCAAAAATCTTGATTTCTCCATCAAATTTTAAGCAAATTTCTGCACAATTCCTATCTTCCAAGATAAGGTATGTCTCTAAACCCAAAATCTTTGCAAGTACTATTCACCCAACAACGAAAATCGTGTTTTTTCAAGTTTTATGGTTAATTATTGTCTCTTTGCAACAGAAATTCATTGGATTTTTGATGGATGGTTATTACCATGGATGATTAAACCTCAATTTGATAGATTTCTTAAAATTTCTAAGTTAGGGTTCTTGAGTTATTCATTGAAAAAGTTTGGAGGAATTGAGTGATTGTGGTTTCTATGGCCTATAATGGTATTGTTGTTTATTAGAAGAGACTAACTAGAATTTTTCATTATGGATTAAAGTAAGGGTAATTATTGGGGTCAAAAACGGTCACGACAAAATCGATATCTAAAAATCATCACAGAATTATTAAGCACACGATCCGAACATTAAACCGCACTAGTCGAATCAACCCGATCAAAGTAACAAGCCGTGATACTTCTGAAAGACCATAAAGAATATGTTTCGAAAGAATCGGACAACAATCGTAGAATCGTTAAGCGGTTGTCTCTGCACTCTTTTGTCCTTAGTCGAGAAGGTTTTTCCCACCGGGTTTTCTTATCACTATGGTTTTAACGAGGCAAGATGGTCCGCTTACGTCCGATGTTGGATTAGAATAATGGAAGTAAATGTCTGAGGAACAAGAGAAACCTAGACAGATGCGCAATCGTCGGACAAACGCTTTAAACCCATATATTTCTTAGGAAAGCACCAACCTTGCTCAAATACGAACAATCGAGATGGTTTCAGATAAACGTTCATCTCGCTAGTTGGCAAAAAGAATTGGAAGCATTCATCTCGCCAACTATAGAGATGAATCTGAAGAAGGAATTCATCTCGCCAGTTCGTGATATGAATCAGAAAATTAAACCATTCTAAATGAGTCCTCTGTTTCGTATCTTTCTAAGTCTCCGTTGAATTTTTACGACAAAAATCATAGAAACCGTATCTTTTGTATAATAATTTCACATCACACAAGAGAACCTTGAAACTGCTTCGTATTAACCAGATATATGAAAATAGAGGTTAACTTGAATATTGACGTTATCCCGTTACAACCTTTTCGCAAAGTAACGATCGTATTGTTGCGCGAAGGTTCATTTTTTTGACAAGAGTCACGAAAACTGCCTAAACCGTAAAACGGCCCAACGAGGCCTAATACACAATTACGGCCCATTTACAATTCTAGATGGGAAATGAGCACAAACGTGGTGATGGTCGAAGCTTGTTTTGAAAGCCACAGAGAAATGGAAGAAATCCATAAAAGGAAAATTCCCGCAGAAGAATCCATCAAGAAAAGGAAGTTTTCTGCAAAGGAACAGAAGACGGAGTTACTATGAAGTATATAGAAGAGAGATCAAGAGATGGTTCAAGACACCTTCAACTCTCTCCACAACGGAAATACTTAGGGCTTTAGACTATTTTTCCAATTTTGTTAGCGAGTTGCGACTTGATTAGGTTTACTAGTCTTAGGTTTTCATATTATGGAACTCGCCAACAGCTCACGTAGCCCAGGCTTATCACCTGTTGTATCACGCTCATACATAGATTCAGAATAAGAAACCTCTTTTTCTCTATTTTGTTTTTAAAATTGTACGTTTATTATTTTTCGTTCATATTTTGATTTAGTTCGTGTTTGACTCACAGAAATCCGGGATCTCTGGAAAGTTAAAGTTCTCTCTGATTTTCTGTAACTAATGGAAATTGACAGTGAAAATTAATGTTCCCATAGTTAAGCGTTAGAAGGAGGGTGCAAAATAATTCTTTTACGTCAAACCGAAAGTTCAGACATGACTACTGAAATTTTGAATAATCAACCACTTTGCGATGGCTTCTGGCCGAACGAAAACGATGAGCAAACTCCGCCAACGAACGTCACCGCAGTCAACACCGATTTAAACACTACAACGTTCAAGGAGATTAAGAAGATGTTCTCGGCTCTCGAAAATAATTCGGAAGAACATGATAAGCTGACTAGCTCTCTTGCAACCCCACACGACAGGACGCAAAACACACAGAAGGAGCTGCCGGAACAGAATCTCGACAAGACAACTCCCGATGCTACGCTCAAAACCACCAACAAACTCCCACCTCTCGGGTAGGAAACAGAGGATATCAAAGCCAGTTAATTGGACTAAGATGCAAATATACACCCTAGAAGGGTTAGAGACCGTTCAACTCTACAAAACCCCCGATCCGATAAGCCCACGAACAAGGAGGAGGAAAATATCTTCTAGGTTGAGCAAGTAAAACAAGTCGAGGAGCATGCTTAAATCATCTGTAACAAGCATCGACAACCTAATAAGTCAACAGAAAATGATTCCACTACGATTCGCGATCGCCGCGAATTCCTCGCCAAAACCATGGCCGAGATGCAAGCGGTGAAATTGCAAATCTACCATGCCACCAGCGCGACCCCAGAAATCGACCGACTCCTTGAAGAGGCATGGAGAACTCCATTCACGTCTCGCATAACTAACGCCCGGATTATGGATCCTGGAAAGATCAAAATCCCGATGTACGATGGCACCACCAACCCGAAAGCACACTTACAAACTTTCAGATTGCGATGGGAAGGTAAGGATTAAGGGAAGGGGAAAAGGACGCAGGTTTTTGCCTTCTTTTCCTTGAACACCTCCATGGGACAGTCCTCGAATCGTTCTCTTGACTAAAACGAAACTCCATCGCGACCTTCCAACAACTTTCCGCATAATTCCTCAAACAATACTCCATATTTATGGATAAGGAAACTTCTGATGTCGATCTCTGGAGCCTCGCTCAGAGAGAGGACGCATCTCTCCGAGATTTCATGAAACGATTCAAGATCGTAATGTCAAGATTCAGCGGCAACAGTAAAACGATGGCCGTAGATGCGCTCCGCAAAACTCTCTGGTACAAATCCAAGTTCAAAACGTGGTTAGCCCTCGGAAAACCGCGTACGATTCATGACGCCCTACACAAAGCCACAAATTTCATTAACATCGAAGAAGAAATGACAGTTCTATCGCAAAAGCATAAGCCAACAAAAGTATCCTTTGGTTGCTCCCTCAGAGCGGAAGTCAAAAAAGAAAAACCCTAGCAATGACAAATATGTCTATCACGAGGGAGAAAACCTCCAGGGAGCGCATAATTATGCGATCAATCTGTTGTCCAAAGGAGGAAAAACGTCAGGTAATTACTCGCAAGACACATATCGGAAATTTCCAGCGTAAATGATTTCCTCAAAGAGTCAAACCGGTCGTCTAGGTCAGAACAAGCGTCACTGGGAAACAATGCATCCCAAGGTCCCAGAACGGAAGGAAAGTGCAGAAGAGAACCCGAGGATAAAACCGGCAACGCAAACTGCCGCCGAGTAAAAAAAATAATCAAGGGATCGCAATACTACCAGGATAGCATCTATGCAATTAAGGCTCATCATCGAAAGGCCGAAACAAACGCTAACTGGCCCAATCATCTTCTCTTTGCGTCCTCTGTCTCACCGAAAAATGTGAGCACCTTCGAGGAAAGCAAAACTGTTGGAATTGACATCCCTCACAGCGATCCTCTTGTAATCGATCTTGTCATAAGAGATCTTGTAGTTGCACCAATCCTCGTCGACACGGGAAACACTGTAAACGTGATCTTTCGCGATACGCTTAACAGGATGGACATCAAGCTGTTCGAAATTACGCCCACGCCAAAACCGCTCGTCAGATTCTTCGATACGAATACTATGACTCTTGGATCGATTCAACTTCCCGTCATGGCAAAAGAAGTCACCAAAATTGTTGATTTCGCGGTTGTCGATCATCCTGCCATTTACAACGCGATTGTCGGAACATTGTGGATAAACTCCATGAAATCAATCTTGTCGACTTACCACTTGGGCATCAAGTTTCTGACATCCCACAGAATCTCCGCAATCTAGGGATGTCAAAAATAAGCAAGACTCTGCTTCTTAGCCAAGCATAAACTAAGACAGGTCACAACGACACCAATGATCAGACCCAAACGAACGAAAAACAACTCAGGCGTCGATCGAAAACATTTCGGAACAGCCTGACAACATTTCGGAAAAACACAAACCAGATTCGTCAACTCCAGAAACAGCTCAACCAAAGGAAGGCGACCAAGCCTTTGATCTCGATATCTCAGATCGGACGGCGCAAACAACGCCCAAAAAAGTCGTCAACCCAACTGTAGCCACTACAGCCAAAACGGATGACACAACATCACCAAGCGAGTAATCTAACCCGCGGCAACCAACTGAACTACAAGACGACTTGATCCCTGAAAAGGGTACGTAGGCAATTCTTCGCAAGAAAAGTGCAGTTGTCCCCCCTCTTCAGAAAAAAGGGGAGCGGTTACGTATACTCCCATATTTCAAAATATCCGCAATCGTGTACTCTATATTTTTGAAACTTTTCAGTAATAAAAAACACATCTTTACTTAGAAAATTTCTCCTTTCTCGTATGTTGCAAACATACTTGATACATTGTAGCTAAATATAGCAATCCAAGATTCTCTTAAAAACGCCCAAGTAAAAATAACTTGAACCGCCCCCGTGCGACATTCTTCGAAACAACAAACTTAAAAATATTTTACAAACAACTTTTGCAAAAGAACACTCGATAACATTTTGCGGAAAAACTTTTGTGATATTAGGATCGACAACATTTTTCGTAAAATCGAAAACACATACGAAATTTCTCTTAAAAACTCGAACACTTTCCTCGTTGGCAAAGGCAGGCTCACCCTTCTACAAATCACAAAAACCTTCCTCGAACACAATCCAAAAACAAAAAACCTACGAACGGAAAAAGAACTTTCAGAAAAAGCGAGACGTTGCAAACTTCCAAAAACAAACTTCCAGGACTCGTTCGAGCACAGTCTGCACAGACTCTAAAAAAACAAGAAAACATCGCTCCCTTACTAAGTCCGTCGGTTGGCCCATGACGGGAAAACTAGTCACCTAACCTTTCGTAAGATCAGTTCTCACACATCTGCACAAGGATAAACAACGCTATAAAAACCGAAATTTTGGTTAGCACTTCCGAACGATCTTCGGAGAGATGCTTGGTTCCAAATCGATACGGATCTATTGTAGATTCCAACATCGAAATGGAATCAGGTTGATATCGAAAACAGGATACGTAAGCTGGAAAAGTCACCACACCCCTTACAACCATGATTAAACCTAGGTGTTGCCCTAAACCCAGCACAATAGTCTATAACATCTTTAGACATAATATCAAAAACTAATACGAGATCCCTAAACTTGTCTTGTCACTCACACACGCAAATCCACATAACTTGGATATTATATTTTCCGAAAAACTCGTGCCCGAAATGAATAAGCTAAACGTAGCGACAAATCAGAGAACATAATAAGAATTGACTACTCGTAATTTTGTCTTGAAAACTAAACCATAAATTTACACAACATAATCCATTTTAAAAAAGCCGCAAGGCAACTGGGTTTAGAGCCAACTACGGCCAATCCTGAAAACTGAAAACAGTCACACTCGGACAAAATCATAAACTAAACAGGGAATATAATCCCTTCATACATAAACTTGCGCTCCTCACGAGTCCCACTCGAACAAGCCATAACACGACCGCTGCATCCTCATCACTACAAGTAGGGTCCTGACTTCTTCCAAAACAAAGGAAACAGGAATCAGAGCCCAATGCTCCTAAACCCTCTCATCAATAAGAAAGATCGAAGACTCTACATTTTCACATCTCATAATATAACATGGAATCTTGTCCATCTTGGTGTTATACGAATAGTTGGTATGTTCGGCACGCCACAATGTGTAGTGAAATGTTGAATTGGAGATTTGATGATTTTGACATGATTTGATGACATTGAGGTTTATGGATTGAATTAGAATAGAGAACTAGTCTAAATGCGCTTTCAAGTAACAACTTTTAAATATCTCTAGTATATTTATCTCTTGTTTAAGAAGTCATCATGTCGAATCAAGGAGCATCCGATAGTTCAAGCGGACCTTCAGTGAAGGACATATACAAGACATTGACGCAAGTTGATTTTCTAGAATCAACATTCCCGGATGTGGAGAGTTTGGGTAATCTTGGAATTCTCGAACAAGTTAAATAAATATTGGGATATATGGGGCTTTCAAACATGCTTACAATGGAATTCGTTGCTCACCAACGACCGACATGCATGTTCCTAGCCGCATTAGAAGTATTCTATTATGAAGGACAAGAAGGTGACGAGAATGTATGATGGTTCATAACATTCATGGATTTAAAAGGGAAGACTCAAAAGGTCTCTTTCGAGTAGTTGGGAACTATTCATGGTTTCCAAGTTAAGAGATTTCAATCGAACACATTTGAAGATACTCCCAATGAGATCGAGCTTATTTGGGACGTGATAGGGTCAAAGAATTTTAAGGCATGGAGAACAAAGAGTTCGTGCATTTTCCAACCGACCATAAGATATGTGCACCAAATCATTGCTAACTCGTTCTTCACTAGGCGGGACACTAGCAATATTTTGGCCGAGGAGATGAACTTCTTACGTCTAGGCATTCACCAAGATATTTGCAATACTCTGCAAGATGAAATCTTATTCCCCAACATCTTTGAATTCCAACCTTGTACTTTGAAGATATTTCTCAAGCAATTGTTGAAGTTCAAAGGTTTAAGCTGGATATCACAAGAGAGGATGGCGCCTCATCTGAGCATAGGAGGGTGGATCATACCAATCCTTCAACATACTCAGGACAAACTCAATAGAAATGTTTGGACGCCAAGATGGACTACTTGATGGAAATCTAATTTTTGGTGGGGAAGATGGATGATCGATTCTGCTATAAGTTCAGAGCGGAAAACGATTCGAAGACGATCATCCTACTCCCAAATAGTAGGTGGAAAAATTTCAAGAGAAGAGAAAACTTCTTTCCACCATCAATCCTCCGACATGATGGAAGTTATCTCTGAAGTGGCATCTTTAGAAACATTCTCCAACAATTTTTCCAACCTCTAAATAGACGAGGATTCATCTTTCTCCCACACTTGGGATGATTGAGGTACCCTTCGACATCTATGTAAATACTTGCATTTTAGATTTTATTTCTCTTATTTTTGGTTCTTTCTGTACACTTGATTGTGTGAATTAATTTTGCGGGAGGAACCATATTTAACTTAGTTTCTATTTTTTATCTTATCATACCATTTCATTGTGAATAGTTAACGTTTACAATAATCCATAAAAATCGAAAAATATCAAAAATCTTCAAAAATATCGCATCCAGCTTCATATTGTGCATATCTTAGGTTGAATCTAGCCTCATCTTAGGTTGCATTTGCATACAGAACAATGATTGAATTGCCTTTTGATTCTTGGTGTTTTTGTTGAATTGTAGCACCCTAGTTAATAGTAGAACAATGCTTGAACCATTTTTAGGATATGGAAAATCGATGCTTGGAATTGACCGCTTTATGCTTCATGGTGTTTGTTGAATCTTGCTTGAATTGAAACCAATTCCATGAATATTTGGACTTAAATGAAACTAATTTTCTTGGTTATGGATTTGAAATGCTTAGCCATGCTAAAACACTTAACATTTGGATAATCTTTGCCTAATTCTATCACTCTTGTTAATCCAAATGGCCATTCTCATCTTTAGGATGGTTATCACACCCTTGATCAGCCGAAACCTTTCTTTAAATGCCCCAGTTGTTCTTTATTGTGAGGCATTTTTCGGAAATTGCATACATGGGAAAAAGCCCGTGTAATGGAAGTCGAACGACAAGGGAATAGCCTCTTAGAGTTAGCCTTGTTGGGGTTAAAAACAGTCGCGACAAAATTGATGTCTAAAAAGCATTATGTTAATCACACGATTCGAACATCAAACCACTTTAGTTGTATCATCCCTATCAGCGGAACAAACTAACAAAGCAGTGATACTTCCGGAAGATCATGAGGAACATATTTTAGAAGAACCAGATAACAATCGTTAAATAGATAAGCAATTATCTTTGCACTCTTTTGTCCTTAGTCAAGAAGGTTTTATCCCACTGGATTTTCCTATCAACAATGTTTTCACGAGGAAAGATAATCTGCTTACATATTCCAAGAAGTACGAGAAACCTCGACAGATACGCAATCTTCAAACAAACACTCTAATCTCAAATATCGTTTACGGGCAGCATGAATCATGTTCGAGTATGAATAATCGGGACGTTTTTAGACACACTTTCATCTCGCCATTTGGCAAGACGAATCAGAGAGCATTCATCTTGCCAACTGGCAAGATGAATCGGAGAAATTCATCTCTCTAGTTGGCAAGATAAATCTGAACAAGCATTCATCTCACCAGTTGGCGAGATGAATTGGAGAAATTCATCTTGCCAACTGGCGACATGAATCTGAACAAGAATTCATCTCGCCAACTGGCGACATGAATCTGAAGAAGCATTCATCTCGCCAGTTGGCGAGATGAATTGGAATATTCATCTCACCAACTGGTGAGATGAATCGCACATATGTTTTGTATCTTTTCTAGTCACCTCTTGTCTTGTATCGTTCCGAGCTTCTGTTGATGTTCTACGATAAAATTCGTAAAACTTAATCCTTTTGTACCATAACTTCCTGCGATTTGCGAAAGAATGGAAAAATCGTCTTGTGTTGATCAACCATATAAATCAATGAAGGATAACGTAAACGTCAATATTGTTTAACTTACGCGGTCAATATAATCTTTCCGCAGAGGTTTCCATCGTATCATTGCACGTTAGCTCAATTTCTCGACGAGAACCATAAAAATCGCCTAAACTGTAAGACGGCCCAACAAAGCCTAAAGCAGGATAACAGCCCACTTACGATTCTTGACGAGAATCAAGCCCAAGAAAAATGACGGTCTAATCTTCAACTGAAAGCCAAGACAAAATGGAAGAAATCCAGAAAAGAATGATTTATTCGGAAGAACAGAAGACAAAAAAGGAAGATGGATCAATCCTAAAGCCTATATAAGAGAGCTGAAAGAAGGGGCACATACACGTTCTATTCTCTGCACCAAAACACTTAGAGCATTAGGGTTATTTTCTGATTTTATTAACGAGCTGCGACTCAACTAGGTTACTAGGTTATTCGTATTTTCCAAGGCTTACCACATGTTGAAACGCTCATATAGATTCGGAGTAAAAATTTTATTTTCCTCTCTTTCATAATCTTTTATCGTTTTTTCCGTACTCTAATCTTATTCGTGTTTGACTCACATAAATCTTGGATCTCTGGAAAGTTAGAGTTTTCTCTTATTTTCTATAACTAACGGAAATCGACAGTGCGAATTTTGGTTCCCACTGTTTGGCGGTAGAAGGAGGAGAAAACCGAGTTCTTTTACGTCAAACAACAAGTTCATACATGACTACTAAAATTTAAAACGACCAACCAGCTCGTGACGGTCTTCCACCAAATGATAATGTTTAGCAGACTTCGCCAACAAATGTCACCATCGTCAACGCTAATGCCACTACAAGAAAACCTTTCATTGATAGCATACGATTAGCGCTATTATACGTCTTTGGTAGCGTTTTCATAAACGCTATGTATGTAGACGCTATTGTTGATTTTATTTTTGATAGCACTAAAGTATAACGATATCATAAACCGTAGCTATATAATAGCGTTTTGTTGTTGGTTCTATCATATGTGAAATTATACAATGGCGTTACCGTAATTGGCACTATAATATGATTCCTTTTAAGATAGCGTTATAGGTAAATGCTATAATATGCCTTTGTTTACGATAGCATTAATTTTATTTTTTATAATATGTCTCCGATGAAGATAGCGTTTATTTTTTTGTTATAATATGTATCCTTTAACGATAACGTTATGTTATATTGCTATTATACGCCAATATTTACGATAGCGTTATGTTTCATCTCTATAATATACCATAACGTTTTTTATCTTTTGCTATTAATATGCATTTGATGACACATTTTATACGTTGTTGATTTGTTTGTAAACCTGATTGTAGTACAATAATGCAATAAAAAAACATATTCAAATAATATTCATACTACTTTCAAGTCTTATATTACAAAAACCAGACAGAGATTTCAAACTTACCAAGTTTATACCAATATTACTTTGTCTACAGGCCAAGCAATGCATGATCCAAGTGCATCCCGTAGCAACTCTATTTCATCATATGGCCTCCAAACTGGAACACTGTTGATTTTAACAACATCAATCCAAACTCTAACTCCTTTCGGACCTAGTGGAACAAAATGAACTTTGTTATTTGGGTTGTTTGTAGCCCAACGTCCTTCAACCACAACCTGTTTCTTTCATGTAATGTCCATCAGCTTGCATTTATGATTTTCCTTTGGACCCTCAATCTTAGTTGTGCACTTCTGATTTTCCTTTGTACTATCCGTCTGAATGGTGCGCTGTAATTTTCATAAATTAATCATAATCTAGTCATGATCTTCCAAACTCAAAAGGAAGGTGTCTTATTACTAAACCAGTAATCTCAATAATGCAGTGTAAGAATATAATAATTACCATCCAAGTAATCACACATATAACATCAAATTCAAAATAACTTAACTAATCAACAGTGCATGCCATATACCAAAAACTAAGAGATATGAATATGTGATACCTTAGATCTTCTAATAAGGGATGGATGATCAACTTGTACTTGTTTCTTTACAGGAGATTTAGGAATATAAAATTTAGAACCTGACTCTTGAGCTTTTCTGCTTTGTGAAGATGTCTTGGTTGGAGTTTTTGATCCTGAAGCATCTACCTTTGTACTAGAAAGTGATTTTTCACCTGTCATATCTGTGGGGCCTTCGAAGATAACTCTATTTATAGTCCAAGAAACAAAAGCTAGGAAAGCATATGACATGTATGTCATTTCTACTGAAGGTCTCCATAGAAATGTTTCTGGTTTTATGACCATATCCACAAATACGTTTATTGCATTTGGTCCAAGTGGTAATCCATTAAAAAACGCCTTCAAATCTTTGCACTGCCAATGAACTTCAGCCACAACCTCATCACCTGATGAATTCCATTCCAATAGTTTGCATTTCTTCAAAGAAGTTGTGTTAGGGCCTTGTCATACATGTAAACAATTACTAACCCATTTCCATTTCACTACCAGTCTCAAACATATTAAACATGTATATGAAAATTACCTTTGGTATATTTACTTCTAGTTGGATCTCCATATCTGAAATAACACACTTTGTATCAGGCCATGCAATCATTTCTCCAACAACTTGTTCAATAGTGAAAAATTTGGGTAGAGGTCTCCAAAGAAATGCCTCTTTCTTGGAAGCAGATTCAACCAAAAATTTAACAGCATTAGGGCCTAACGGAATATCACCAACTAAGACTTATGGATCATAAGACATAAAACGTCCCTTAGCAACTATCATTTCATTATCACACCAATCAACCAAGACACACTTAGAATGCAGTTTACTTGTAACACTCTACAAAATATTTAGTCGAAACTTATGAGTCAACTTAACAGAAAACTAAGCAAGACTAACTTAGCCATGTACTTACTTTTGCAGCAGATGTCTCCCCTACTTCACCTTCGGGTCTATGTTACAAAAAAATAAACGTTAAAACTAACTGCAGGATAATTAGGATTTAAAACAAACTTATGTCTTCATTTTGGCAATCTCTTCTTGCAATTCATTCACTTGTTGAATCAAGGTAAACTGCTTCTCTTGCATGTCTTCCATATACTTATTCCTTATTTGTATGCAGGAAAAATTACTCATATTCATCCCTCTACCCATTGCTCTCAACCTACCTGGATTTTCAACTCCTAAGAGTTTAGAGAATTGATCTTCTTGTGGATTTTTTGAACTTGACTGACTACAAATATCAACTATCTCAGCCGCTTTCTTCTACAAAAAATAAGTAAGTCATCCATTGAAAAATTGAAAATATGTTACCTTTCAATAAAATAATACTACTTACAAACTTTTATGCAGCATTTGTATTAACTGGTGTTCCATCTTTCTTGGTGCGCGACTTCACCCATACTTTCAGCCTTGTTACAGAGGCTGGTTCTACACTTTCTTTCTTCAGCTTAAAATATAAAAACAAATATTACTGCTAATAGTTTTGATAGTCTAAAAAGCAATTTATTAACTTATTTACCATGTCTTCAGCTAATCTAACCATTCCTCTGCGACTACAAGTGTGAGGAATCTGATTTCTCTTCTTCTCCTTGTATTTTTCACTCACAACCTACAATATATATACAATATTATTATCCATAAAAGTAACTTAACTAACTAAGTACTATTACCTCAAATTCATTGATGGTTTTCATTTTTACAAATTTACGCCATTCAGTAATAGTCACATTCTTCGGCTTTAGTTGCATTCTCTGCTGGTTAGTTGTTGCAACAGTTCTTATTTCTTTAACCATACGTGATTTAGATGCCCTCCATAGACAACCCATCTGCTTAAGAACATCAGTCTTTTGAAACTCCTCATCAAGATTAAACCTTTCCTACATTCAATCTCAAAAAATTCCATAAGCCAAGTATTATAACCACAAAACAAATGATATGTAAAGCAGAAAAATACCTGAACAAATTTCCATAAGAAATTTTTTATTTTAGGACTTATCTTTCTCCAATCTTCAATAACAATTGGTACGTGTTCACGTACCAATGGACCTAAATAAGATGATAAATTCACAGAACCGAGACCACAAAGTTGTCCCATCTCGTTAAAATCAACTCTTTCTTTCACATTTGGATCCTTAGCCATGTGTCTCATCATTGTTGGTCCTTTCTGTCTTTTTGGTTTTGGTATATCAATACGCTCATTTTGTTTATTCTCTTCATTTTTCTTATCTCCTTCCTCTTCTACTAGTTCATCCTCATTCAAATGTTTATCGCCTTCATCATAATTCTGATCTAGCTCTTCATCTTCTAATAGTTCACCTTCATTCAACTACTTATCTCTTTCATTATCAATCTGATCTATCTCTTCTCCTTCTAATAGTTCATCTTCATTCAAGATCTTCTCTCCTTCATCATCATTTTTATTAGATCTTCTCCTTCTAATAGTTCATCTTCATTCAAGAGCTTCTCTCCTTCATCATCATTTTCATTTAGATCTTCTTCTTCTAATAGTTCATCTTCGTTCAAGAGCTTCTGTCCTTTATCATTTTTCCCTATATGTTGATCTCCTTCCTCTCGATGGTCCTCATCATTCTGCTCTAACTCTTTATCGTGTGCATATTCTGGTGGTGTATTTGTTTGTACAAATTCAATAGCATCATCTGATTCTTTTCTCTTTCTTTTTCCTACAGTCTTCTTGCAACGACCCATATTAATTCACCTGGAATTATAAGTTAACAATTTAATAATCAATATCAGCCATACCAATTTAAATCAACAACATAACTGTTTATAAAATGATCAAACAAATACAAGTTTATATTGAAAATAAAGTAAAATTCCAATCAAATCACAATAGTATTCAATATAGTAACAATGGTAGTCATCTCAAACATAAATTCCTTCACAATCTAACTAGGCACTCTCAACTTCTTCAGTATCAGTAATCATGTCAATAATAACTGGTAGTGGTCCAATATTTCCATGTACATCTTCAACTTCTTCATCGGTATATCTTCTTGAAGGTCCTTTCAAAACTACATACCAACTCGATTCATCATTTGTTCTTGAGTAGAATAACAACCAAGAAAACAACCAGAATGGATCTAACAACCAAAAAACTTAGGTACCTAAGCAAACCCTTAACATCAACCCTTATCTACCCCCATCCTCAGGAACTTGGATGACTACTCACTACTCATGGGAGTAGAAGCAGATGAAACAGCAAACAAAACTTTAAACCTAAACATGCAGATCTATGAAGAACAGCAAGAACAGAAACACATAAATGAAGAACAACAACGAAAAAAGCAAGCAAAACAAGAGATTAAAAACTTAAAACAAAAATCAAGATGCAAAAACTAAAGAACAACCTAAAGCTAAGCAAGGAAACAAAGTAAAAACAGTAGAGTAACTTAAAACTCAAAAGAAATCTGGTTTTTACACCAAGAACATGAAGAACGAACTAAGAAATAAAAAACCTAAGACAAAACCTAAAAAGGAAAGAAAAACTAAGCTTGTGCAAATGGAGGCGAATTAGGGCTTTTGTAATGTTCAG